>JADWQK010001437.1:0-167326 GCA_017933935.1 Sesamia nonagrioides | reverse complement strand
TTATGGCGAAATTAAAATATTACGATTTGTGCTGCAGGGCCCGTTGCGGAGTGAGCGTTACCAAGGGACGCAGTGCACTACTCTCAGGAATTTTTACATTCTCTGAAACTCGCTGGGCTGCCACCTCATGAACTGTCGTTAAAAGTTGGCACGCCGATAATGCTTCTCAGAAATTGAAGCCCTCCCAACATCTGTAATGGCACGAGACTTATAAAAAAGCTAATAAAGGAGAGACTAATAAAGGAGCTAAAAGATAATTCAATAGTAGCCAAGATTATCATCGGCCCTGCAGCTGGTGATTTAACTCATATACCACGAATACCCATTATTCCTATTGATTTGCCTATACCCTTCAAAAGGCTAAAATTTTCAGTAAAAATTTATTTCGCAGTAACGATAAACATATCCCAGGGCTTAACATTTAAATTAGTAGGATTTACGAAAAGAATGTTTTACGCATGGGCAACTTTACGTTGCCCTATCACTTGTCGGGGCTCCCGATCATCAGTATATTTTGTTACCTGACAATAATTTTATGTCAAATGTTGTTTATACAGAAGCTCTACAATAATCGCTTTAGTTATCTATCCTAAAGCAACGGGTTGCACTCCGGGACTAGCAGAAGTGAAAACTTAGTATGTAATTAACATTTAAATATTTTCATCATTAACAACTTTAACATCCTCATAAAGACAATCTATGCAGCCTGCGGATAATGACTGCGTCGTCGATGTTAATGTCGGTGTCTGTGGATGCCGGAATCATTTTTCTGACCGTGTCTTCCCTGGGTATTTTTGGGTGGTTTTACAGCGGTAACCGACATCCACGAGGGCGGAGCTGTGGGCGACCGCTATGTAGTATAAAACAAAGTCGCTTTCTCTGTCCCTATATCGCTATGTATGCTTAGATCTTTAAAACTACGCAACGGATTTTGATGCGATTTTTTAAATAGATACGAGTGACTCAAGAGGAAAGTTTATATGTATAATACATGCACCCGTGCGAAGCCAGGGCGGGTCGCTAGTGGTAAATAATTTCATTGTTGTTGTATTTTCTTATGTTCATTACTAGGTAATAGGTATACATAGTATTGTATAATTCCTGATTGACGTATCGTGAAGAACGCAATCGAATGCCTTGGACAAATCGCAAAAGATGCCCAAGGCAGCGATGCATTATAGATCATTGCATTATATGTCATAGAAGTTCAACACAGTTGAACGAACCCTTGTAAAACCCGAACTGTTTGCATTTGGTTTAAAATTAATTTCTCAAAAATTTTACTAAAGGTAGGTAGTACAGAAATAGGTCTATAATTTGTGGCGTCTGGTGTACTACCTGATTTAAACAAAGGTATTATTTTACTATTTTTGTGAGATCAGGAAACTCTCCACAATCAATAGGAGCATTAAAGAGAAACAGCTAGCGTGTTGCATAGTTGGGGTGTTGCTTTGTTTTCCTTTATATCGTAGACTAGCGACCCACCCCGGCTTCGCACGGGTGCAATACTGATACAACACTACAGTAATACTGTGAACGTATAAAAAAATAATAGCGGCCCGCCGCCGCTCCTGCCGCCCCGGCTGGCCGCTCCTGCCCGCAATTTTAAAATCTGTAATGTCGTCGAAAATATTCATTTCAATCATATACTGTAAAAGGCGATTGGGTGATTTATATTAAATCACCCATTTGTTTAAGGCATTAAACTGGATAAGGATTAATGCTGTATTGGTAAAATATAAATGTCAAAAAAACTGATAGACTTATACCATCGCGGACTTTTTTGTAGACTTTTTCAATGTGTGCAATATTTAATACACTATTTTGATAAATCTCGTAGGGTTCAGCCTGCGTTTCACTGCAAAAGAGGAAAAAAAATAATTATTTGCGACATCCCATTAGAAACCTCAAAAATAATAGTATTTCTCCACAATTTAATGGATGTTATTATACATATAAACCTTACTCTTCAATCACTCTATCTATTTAAAACCGCATCAAATTCTATTGCGGTGTTTCAAAGATTTAATCATACAAAGGGACTTAGGGAAAGAGAATGTGACTTTATTTTCTAATATAGTTACGGGCTGGGGGATTAAAATGTTGGTTAAGGGTTTCAAAGTTTATTGGCAACGAAGGTACAGTCGGTCGTAGGCAATGACAAGTAGAACGTAGCTGATGTCACACCGAAGTCTTCCCTTACGTTTACGAAGTCCGTGTCGTACACACACAATAACACTGCAGATGTTATTTCACGCAGTCCTCAAAGTTCTCGTTACAGTTGTCGCAGTAGGTACTCTCAAATATCGCTTCTCAACTGTCGCTTGTTTCGTCTCGGTAGTCGAAGGCAGACTGCCTGCCCGCTGGTGTCATGGGGCTTAGTATAGATCAGCTGATCGAACATTCCAGATGTGTTCAGAATCAATAATAATAGCGCATAATTTCGAGTACGTTCGTATCATAATAGCGCATAATTTCGAGTACGTTCGTATCATAATAGCGCATAATTTCGAGTACGTTCTGTAGATACCTATAGGTATTTTGCCGGAGACGATAATCTGGTAATTCCGATGTCGACACTTTGTTAACAATATTGATGAAACCCTAGGTCTAGCAATGCCTTTTTATATTGTACCTCTCTAACACCTAGTCTCGAGATATAGCACTTAAAAGTTATGTACTGCCTGTCACGCAATATTGAACCTTATGCCATCGACATAATCGATGGAGGTCTTGAAACTGATGCAAGTGCTCACGTGACTTATCAAAACAATAGACTCGCGCAGTCCGTTACCGCGTCCCACGTGGTAATCGTCACAGAGTGCTTAAAGCTTTTCAATTCTTTTGGTTCTTCAGCAGAGTTTACTGACTAACAGCAAACACTCACTATACCTAGTGTATCTGAAAGCTAAAGTCAGTCTGAAAAAGAACTCTCTCGGCAATAAGTAGAACTAATTATTTAATTTTATAAGTAGTTAGCATTAGCAAAGTTTCTAGAACAATCCTCCTAGCTCAGACACCGTTATCTGTTTAAGAAGTTCTTTCTAGTCACCAATGTACTAAGATATGGAGATAAATCCTATTATCTTACTAATATTGCAAAAAGCGAATGTTTGTGAGGATGAATGTTGGTTACTCACTCATTCAAAAAGTACCTACTACAAAAAAAAAAAACAGTATAGTTTTTTTTTTCTCATGCAGGTGAAACTGTGGGGTGCTGCTTGTAATCAAATAAAAATATATGATTCTGTTAAATGGCCATAGCACCGCGTCTGTAAGAATTCTTCCGCGGGACAGACTTTATGCCGGTCATTCCGGTTCTTTTCAGATCTGTTCGTTGTTAATGTTTCAGAAGATATTAGCTAGCTAAGTGACTTTGAATTTTGTAGTTTAAAAGTTTGACCTGGTTATTAGTATCCACTTTAATTAGTAGCGCTTTTTAAAATTGTTGCCAAGTTGAAAGAATTCGGCTGGTCCCAAAACCCCTTGGCGACGTTCTGGTTCTGAAATCTGACTTGCTGATATTGTGAAGCCTGTTGGTCATCATATTTAACGTAATTATTCAGTTCACAATGTAGACGTGTCACTCTACTCATCATTATTTCAGCCGAAGAACGTCCGCTGCTGGACATAGGTCGTGGGTGGTCCTAGTCTTCGTGGTCGTCGGTCTACCTTATCGGGGGCCTACCCACGCTGCATCTTCAGGTGCGTGTCACTCTGCTATGAAACCGTATATTAGCTAATGATTCTGACTGTGATTGAAGGTATATTATGCACTAAAGTATATTATTATTGTATGTCAATCAATAATAGTGAGATTACGGTTACGTGTATCTTAGTAAGATTTTGTGCCATCATCTCAGCGTTAATCCCAGTAGTTTCCGTAGCTTTTCAGCTTGGAGTCTGGGGTCCGCTTTACCAGTCTAACTGCTGATTTTGGTTAAACTTCGACATTTTCCGTGAAGCGACTGCCGTCTGACCACCACAACCCGAAGGCGATATCGAAGCATTGCAGTTAGACTTTTGAAGTCTCCAACAACCCGTAACGACTGCCACTAGATGTTCGTATGGCAAGCGGGACCAACGGCTTAACGTGCTTTCCGAAGCACGACCAGACCAGCGCAAATATTCATATTCATGCATACAAATATTTGCACTGTACGGGGATCGAACCCGCGCCTCCCTGCGCAACGGCCGTGTTCGCTACCGCTATGCCACGGACGCTGTCAAGGTCAGTAAGGTTTTATGTACTTGTTATTAATATATACCTACATCCAGGATATCCATCAACATAAAAAATCGCTTTGGGGGTCAAAACCAGATTTTATGCGATTTTGTCCCAGTTTTGTACCCTACATTACATGTTTTCATTCCGCCTTACTAGTAGGTAGGTACTTCCTTAATAAAAACATTCCTCCGAGGTACTTTCTTCGTAATTCAGTTCTTTTTTCTCCAAGTTTCCTTGATGAGTATCTTAAAGAATAAACTTGAACATTATCTACCTTTTGTTCATATTCGTAGAGGCTGCTATGTATTTAGTTACTGCTTCTGTTGATATACACACTTACATATTTATTATTTACTGTTTGTTATCCCTATTGCCTAAGCATTTGAACTTACAACATGAATCACATATGTATATGATTGTGAACGGGCGCTGTAAGTGGGACACAGCACCCTAATTGCGTACAATACACTATTGCCATCAATTGTAATAATGTATAACCTTATTGCTAATAAAGTAAATACTGCAATGAATTTTGTTGTACCGTCAAAATGAATCCCATTGCGTAATAGTGTTACGCAATTACCCTACAAGTCATCCCTTACCCGCCAGGGTTTTATTTGATTTCTTGTTTATTTTTATATTTTCTATAACGGACGCTTTTAACATACACATCTTTCTGCATTGTAAATACTCACAAAGACAAAGCTCCATCAATACAATACTAACCATACAAAGGTAGGTCTACGGCTACGCTACGCTAGCTATAATTCGTAGCATCGTAGCAGACAACCGATCCGCTACGAAGCGAAAGCGAGTTATGTATTCTGAAACTTTAGTACTTTCATGAACTAGCATTTTTTGTATTTTTTTCATAACCTATGCGGCAACAAATTTTGCTCTCGCTACCCAAATGTGGCATTGTTTTTAACGTAAACGCCGATAGGCGTGAACCGCACGTGCCGAATAAAAAATAACACGCTAATCGGCGTTTTCAGCACTTTGTTATGAATTCCAATTTATTCATTTCGAATTCAACAGATATTTCTCCGGTAGTGCGCTATAGTTGTTGCAATAACGACTGTTTTTAGCGAGTAGCAGAATTATTTTAATTACCATAGCCATTTTTGTGTAAGATTCATGAAGTTTTAGTAATAGAATTATTTTATTAATAGCTTTCCGACCGTGGCTTCGCCCGCGTGGAATTCGGTTATATCGCGCTTTTTGGACTCTTCGTTTTCGGGGATTAATTATCGTATCATTTAGCTTCTAAGTTTACATGTGCATATTTGTTAGCAATATATTACCTTGTTTTAAATAAATGTATGATGCCAACAGTATTTTTGTTTTCCCTCGGGAATATCAAATATTTCCGGAATTAAAAGTACCCTATTATTTAATCCGGACTTCTAACTTCACGTCTGCAAAATTACAAAGCAATCGGTTCAGTAGTTACGGCGTGAAAGCGGAAGAAACACACAAAATAACTAACTGCTTAGCTCAACGTTTAATCAATGCATTTATTGTGATTAAACAATAAATAAAAATAAAACAATATTAGCAGATAGTAAACTATAGAAGGGCAACACCGATGACATGTTCGGTTAAATAATCAATATGGTCGATGCAATTTTTTCTTTGTCGTATTTATAAGGTATCACGCTATTTTTTCGAATGTTGAGGTATAAATCTAATTTAAAATGACAAGAATTTGTTATGTGCGAGGATGTAATAGTTATTATTAGCCCGGTTGTGATCGTTCAATGTTTAGGTATATCTGTGCCAGTTTGTTTACAAAATATATGGTGTAGGAAACAAACACTTTCCGATTTATAATATTAGAAAGGATTTTTTATTTGATTATATTTGAGTTTTTCTACCAGTTGAATTACTATTATTATCTAAATATATCATTTTTATTATTGCGAACTGAAATATCTGTAAAAATAGCATATCTGTGTTTTTGTAATGCTAGCGTATGGCACTCGTGGGTTGCAGTTGTAAATCAGCGTCAGATGGCACACCTTGTGTTGTCATCTGACATTATACTAAACTATTTTTTTTTGGGATGGGAAATCATCAAATGACTTCTCCGGCTCTGGGCGGAGCGGTAGACTTTTACTGACTAAAACCCACCCGTGTTTCTATACTTGCCTATGCGACGGCCAGGGTCACGGCTTCTTGTTTAACCAACCCGCAACCCTGGCTTAGGAGGCATCGGTCTTCGTGGACCACGTCACGATGTGCTGACGTCTCTTTCGCGTGAAACACGACGCGCCATCGACTCGGGCCTGGTCCTTACCGGCGAACTGCCCACTGCTCACCGCCTGCAGGCCCGCGCCTGTGGTGGCGTGGAGTTTAGTGTCGTCTCCCGACCAGGGCGTCTCCTGTGGCGGTTAGTGGCGTGAGGGCGCTGGGATTCCCACTGCCTCACGCGTTCCGCCTCCTCCTTTGTCAGCATCATTGCTTCGCAGAAGGAGGTGACGGCCTGCTATGCACTCTCGCTTCAGACCATGGCCTGGACCAGGGTCGGACACGAGAGATCCCTGTCGATCACCGCTACGGGGACACGGCGGTCTACCCAAGCCGGGCAGACCTCCACCGTATACTCCACCGTGTCCTCAGGGCGATCCATAAAATGGTGACACCCAGGCGGGAGCCTAATGCGGAGCAAGGACCTCCCGAAACAACCGTGTCCGGTGAGGACCTGCGTCAGGCGGAAGATGGGGGCGCCGTGGCGCCTCTCTAGCCATTCCTCAAAGAGGGGACTTACCGCCGCTATTGTGGCGTGCCCAGCACTGGGTTGCCAAAATCGCACTCTCTATGTCGCCATGAGATCCCGCCGGAGCTATGTCCGCCGTACCGCGATTTCTCGCGGCAGCGGAGTTATGACGGCGTTTTGCCTCCTCTCGCCATTCCCACATGTGGGCGAGGACATTATGCTGAGCTGAGGCCCTTTTTGCATTATACGCTAAAAATTTATGTGAACACCTACTTCAAAAAGAAGCCGGAGCACATTGTCACCTACCGGAGCGGGCGAAGCGCTACCCAGATCGATTTTATACTAACTAGGAGGCACCACATCGACAAAGTAGCCAACTGCAAAGTCATACCCGGTGAGAGTGTCACTGCACAACACCGTCTCCTTGTCATGGATCTCTGCGTAAAGGCCCAACGTAGACGTATAGAGCACTTCCAGCGCCAGACCTGGTAGTGGCTGCTTGATGAAAACAGGTCCCAGGATTTTGCGTCGGTTATTGGCGACAAGTGCGCCGGTACCGACGAAGAACCTGTCCAAACTCCAAGACCACTTGGACAGAATACAGGCAGGTATTACTGGGGCGGCGCGGGTAGTGCTCGGCGTGTCTAAGGGCGGCCGCAAACGTGACAAGGAGACCTGGTGGTAGGACGACACAGTCCAGAGGGAGACTAAGGTGATGTAAGCCCTCTTCAAAACGTGGCAAGCGACCGGATCTCCTGAAGATCGCGACACATACAAGGTTGCCAAACGTGCCACTAAAAGAGCTGTAGCCAGAGCCAGACGAGACCACTTGCAACCTCTCTATGAGAAGTTGGAATCGTTTGTGGGGCAATAGCTCATTTACAAGTTGACACGTTCCAGGGTCAAAACCCAAGTGCCGCTGTGTAAAAGACCCTAATGGTAACCTGCTATGTGAGAACCTCGCGGTGAAGGAGAGATGGCGCTCATACTTTCACGAGCTGCTGAACAAGCAGCACCAAGAGGTGCAGACACCGGAACTCCCTCCGAACCTTGGACTAGTGCCTCTGATAACCCCTGAGGAAGTCCAAATGGCTCTTCGTCGTATGGAGAATCGAAAAGCTGTTGGAGCTGACGGAGTCCCCGTGTCCGTGTCCCCTATCGTGGTATTAAGGTCATGCCCCACACCATGAAGATCTTTGAGAGGATTATAGACTCCTGAATCCGGCAGGAGTTTGCCGTCTCGGAGTGTCAATATGGGGTTCGTCCAGGGTACGGAACCATAGATCCTACCTTCGCACTAAGGATCGCCATGGAGACATACAGATCGAAGAACACGCCTCTGCTTATGCTCTTTCTTGATATGCAGAAGGCCTTCGACTGTGTCCCTCGGGGGGTGATCTGGTGGGCACTGAGGTCCAAAGGTGTACCAGAAGCCTATGTTGACATAATTCGATACATGTACCTCAATTCTGATTCCGTTGTTAGGACCGCTGTTGGTAACACTAAACCCTTCCTTATCACCGTCGGAATCCATCAGGATTCCGTCCTTCGTCAGTTTCTGTTCAGCGTGATATTTATAAGACGTCTTGTCGGATAGCATCAGGGATTCACATGAGCAACCTCCTTGGTTGTATGCTGACGATATCGCGCTGGCGGACGCGGACAGGGCTCGGTTGGTGCGGCGTGTGAACGAGTGGTAGGACTCACTCGAGAAGGAGATCTGTAACTCCGCATGACGAAGACCGTGTATATGGCTAGCAGACCGCATGTCTGTGCACATAGGCACAGACCAGTTTAAATACTTGGGGTTTGTGCTTCACGCGTCCGGCGACATTGATTACGACGTCAGGGCACGTATTTCCGCAGCTTGGGCAAAATGGCGTGAGGTAAAATGTGTCATTTGTGACCCCAAAATGCCAGTTAAGCTTAAGGGACAGGTCTATAAAACCATCATTAGACCTGTTCTCCTGTATGGCAGCGAGGCGTGGCCTGTGCTTGAGCGAGATAAGCAGGAGCTGCCAGTCACGGAGATGAATATGCTGCGGTGGATGTGTGGAGTTACGCGGACAGACTGCATCAGAAACTCCCGCATCCGTGGCAGTCTCCGTGTCCATGACATAGTAGATAAACTGCAGGACGGTCGCCTACGCTAATACGGTCATGTCTTACGAAAACCGGCAAGCTACGTCGGTAAAAATGTCTTGCCATGGCGCCTCCACCGGGCTTGACTTTGTAAAAAATGACATGTGCCAACAATCTGACACCACAGGATGCTAAATACCGCGCGAAATGGAGGAGATTGAGCAGGAAAGCGGACCCCGGGCTCCAACGTGAAAGCCGCGGATGCAACCCGGACTAAACGCGGAGATGATGATGATGAGTTATTAATCTCTGGAACACGTCGATTGGCGTTTTCCGTACCAGAATAAGGAAACTCAACGTTTCTAGAATTGAAATATCCAAAAACTACTTATACCAGGCATCTCACTTATAAATTACAGGCACATTGGTCTATATTTTATTATTAAATCTCCAAATTTGGGTAAAATATAAAACAACTTTACATTACGCCGATCGGCGCACTATGGGAAAGCCCCATACCTACAAGGCCGTCTCAAAGCCGTTTTTTTTTAATAGTTATAAACTAGTGCTTGATTGCAATCCCGCCTGATGGTAAGCAGTGATGCAATCGTTGATGGTAAAGCGCACTAGCTTATTAAGCCTATTCACTCAAAAAATTTCAGTGAATAGGAAGGAAGACGGCAGTTGATCGAGGAGGTGGTGGTGGTTTCGCGAAAGTCGTTGTTATGGAGTAAAATTAATTAATTAATTTAGTCTTATAAATAAGCTTTCTTTTCTATATTTTTTTAATTATTTTTTTCTAACCATAATGTATCTAAAAAGGCATCAAAGCTAACTCATGTTCAATGATGTGATTTTGGCACAATAACGCCACATTACTCGAAAGTTTTAACATTGTACCTATAAGTATTACACAGTACACTTATGATATGCTTATAATCTCCTCATAACGTTTTTTAAATAGTATTATGTATAATAAATAAATTAATTAAAATTAACTAATATGTATAGTTTTAAATGGTATAATTTTCGGGTTACTTTTTTTTAACGAAACTTACCTTACCTGTTTGCCGCTGTCGAGATATTTGTTGTATTACGATTTTTATACATTAGTTATTAGTACACGGGAAAAAAAAGTTGCGCATACTTGCGCCTTTTCTGACAAGGTGCCAAAACATATGACGGAATAAGTATTTTTTTTTCTAATATCTTTTTTTTCATTTGTTATCTATTAAGGTCCAATTGAAAAATGGTCATTAGGTACAGTGATGAGTATTATTAATAGCTATTTGTGGTTTTGATATAGTTTTGACCACGTTATTTGATAAAATATGATCACTTTATCTAAAACCTGTCTCCTTCCGTGATAAAAAAGACTGGTGAAGTAATTGAAATTACTCATAACCTATTTTTAATGGATGGAATGGAAGGTAAAGTAGCACAAGTTTTAACTGAAACTCCTTCGAGCGCTTCTTGTATAATTTGTGGTGCTACTCCTTGGCAAATGAATAACTTAGAGGCAGTTAGGACACGAGATGCGAATGAAAGTTCATTTCCATATGGACTGTCAACACTACACGCTTGTATTAGAAGTATGGAGATGATTCTACACATTTCCTATAACTTGTCCTTCCAAAATTGGTCAGCCACTCCACCAGAAAATACTTAAAAAAAAAACAAAGACGAAAAGAAAAAAACTGGTACAAAAGCGGTTTAGGGAGGAAATGGGACTGCATATCGACAAGGCACTGGAAATACTAATGACTAAAACACAGTTCGGAGATTTTTTCAGAATTACTCTTGCTCTGCAGACATTAGGTACAGGTGTAGACGTAGAACTTATAAAACGAATGTACATTATACTACAAGATATGTCATCTGGACTGGCTATTGATTCAAAAAAGTTCGATGAAAACCTACGCGTAGGTATAGTACCGCCCAACTGTTCGTAAATATTTATAATTGGTACTAAATGCCTTCCTCCGTACATAAAATACTTATTCACGGAGAAAAAATCATTGAGTGCTATGCTATTTTACCTATCGGACAATTGTCCGAAGACGCTCAAGAATCCCGCAACAAGGATTACCAAAAGTTTAGAGTTCATCATTCTAGAAAGTGTTCAAGAGCGGCTACCAATACAGACGTGTTCCATACCTTATTGTACACTTCTGATCCATATACAACGTGTAACATAAAGGGTATATACATAACAAAGGCATGGCATCTTTACATGATATCAAACGATATTGGAAGGGTTTTTTAATCCTATCTCTTTATGTTAGGAAGTTATGAGGAAAACACCGCCTGTGATAGGCTACTATCATACTAGTCGCACAGAGATATTGAAGACATTTATCGGATTTTGGCAAGTAACGTGACGGGTAACGAGTAGTTATTAACGTATGTAGTGTGCTGCCACGTTTGTTATGATTTTATTTTAAGAAACACGAAACCAAAAATTTGGTACCAATTTTTTGTGTATTTTATTTTGAGTTGAAACCCTTCCGATATCGTTTGATATCATCTAAAGATGCCATGCCCTTGGTATGTATATACCCTTTCTGTTACACGTTGTATATCAAGTTTGAGAAATACCTCAGAAACATTATCGAAAGAACTTTTCGATGAAGCCAAGTCCCTTCTTGCTGTCAACGAAAATCTGTAGGAGATTGTTGAATTTTGTACATTATTTTTTTCTCGTTAGACAATGGCGCTGATTCTGTTGTACACAAACTAAACTAATTTTAAGTTATGTATCTTTTCTTTCCATTTCGTTTAGAAAAGGATAGAAGATAACATTCTAATTTAACCCTGTCAAATTAAGATACTGGTAGACAGTTTAGACGCGATTATAAACATGGCGACTAAAATACGCCCGTTTACGTCAGGAGCGCACTAACTTTGTCCGATGAAGGCCAGCCCGGGCCGCAGCTAAGCCAGTAATATCATAATGTCCATCAATGACCCTGAGTTTGTTTCGGCGTTTCTTCTCAGAGCTAGCATCAGGGAAACGTCATGGTCACCAAACCATTAAGAACACATTCGATCCAGCCGTCCCTTTGCTGTCCTCTCTTAGCGACGCCCTAAGTCGAGGTTCATACCCCTACAGTGGGTGCCCTAGTGCGTAGTCGCCTAATTTTAATTTAGTTTTAAGTGCCTGGCTGGAGGCTTTAATTTTAATTGGGCATCCAACAGGAAAGTCCGATTAAGTAGTTATGGTCTCCTAGTAGCCACCTACGAGATGCCATATCAAAAAAAAGCGCAATTAATTTGACAGGTCTAAATTGACATTTTATCTTCTGTCCTTTTCTTAACGAAATGGAAAGAAAAAGATACACATAACTTAAAATGAGCTTAGTTTGTGAACAACAGAATCGGCGCCATTGTTTATACAATGATATTTAATTCTATTTTATGTACGTAAATTACAAAACAAAATATTTTTTTCTTATAAACGCATGTATTTTTTAAATAAACTAATAAACATGATTTTCAAAATTACTTTTTTTTTTATTAACCCTTATACTTTCACGTATATACAATATGTAAAGAAAACCCTGTCCGATCCGTGAAGGTGTTGTTAGGTATCGATAACTGATTCTAATAATGCCCACAAAGACAGGGAAACTTAAAAAAAAAATCCCCCTAATAAAATAAATATTATTTCGCAAAAAGAGGTAACTTAGCACATGTGCGGTAAGCAACCCCATTCCGCGGGCGGCGGGGGGCAGGGCACGCGGCACCTGTGCCGTGGTCGCGTCGCTATTCGCTTATAATAATACCGGTGTTGTCACTTTTTTAAAAATTACCAAAGTTCGGGGAAATTGGAATGAATTCCCCGGAAAAAAGGATTATTTCAAAATTCATTAGTATTGTTACTATGATGATTACGTAAAATTTTATATTATATTTGGTCAAGTGTTTACCTAACCTTTATTATCCTTATGGGTCGGACAGGGTTTTCTTTACATATTGTATGTGTGCAAAATTACAGATCATTTAGTTGTGATTTAGTTTTGCAATAACTGAGATACGGAGTTATGAGACGAAACATACGCGATTTTCCCATAGTGCAGCGTGGTCCAAATCTGAGTATGAAAAATAATACGCCGATCGACGTGCGTGCGCCGCATTGAATGAGTTAGTTAAGCTCATGTAGGTATGCACAGGCGCGTTTTTCAACACACCAAAAATAGGCGCAAAAACCCGAGTTGCAAACCTAAGGCTGAGGCCGCACTACGGTAAAACCGCGGCGGTTTTTAATCGCGTGAATTTGTGCCCCTAGAAGACATGCAAGCAGCCGCACCTGCGGTTTCTTCCCCCGAGCATTTTGTAGCGAAAAAATCGGTCGCGGGAAAAAACCGCAGCGGTTTAACCGTAGTGCGGCCTAGGCCTAACACGGTTTTTTAGGACAATGGAATAAGCTCTGTGGATACCTAAGGCTCGATTGAATAGTGTTGAAAATTCAGGGATATAAAATTTTACCGTGATATTTTTACGTCTGTGCTTTATGTCTGCTTCTTCAGCCTATAGAATCTATAGGTTGTGCTTCATAGCAGTGGGTCTCTATAGTATAAAGACCCACTGCTAGATGCAGCAAGATGATCGATCTTGTGGCCCATCGGCTTTCCGCTTATTTTGAATAGTAAAAAACAAACAGCTATTATGGACAAAAATTTATTTAATAAGTCTTACTTGTATTTAAAGTACCATTTACAGGACATAACATCAATTGTAATACTTAACTATATAAACAATGAATATCCATTGTTGTAATGTATATCTAAAGACATGTTTCCACTTTGTCAATTATTGAGTTTAATTTCAACTGCATATACGGTTAAATGCATAATAGGCCATTTGACAGTATTCAATTATTTGTGATTTTTGCTTTAATTGCATAAAATGAGGGTTCTTTTATCATTTACAAGAGTTTTAAATAAAAAATAATAACAATTATTATATCCAAAAACACAAAAATATGTTTGGCTTTTTGTTTCTCGCGCCACACATTGTGAAACGATCCGATTGGCTAATGTCGCGATGACGTCATACGCTTGTTTTTCGGCAAACTTATAAACTGTTTTTCGGGGGTTTTATCGATTTATTTTGTACAACCCAGTACAGTACACCACTTGTAAACCATTTTATTAGATAACAACAGCAAATAATAATAATTAAAAACAAACACCACTGAGAACCGAAAACCGCTTGTGACGTCACTTTCACAGGCGCAACGCCATATTGCTGATTATATCGTTTTCATGGCTTATTTGAATTTTGAATTTTTATTTGCATATTTCTTACGAAATACGTATTTAAAATTAAAAAAATACTTTGGGTGAACTTTTAACCGCAACCAAGTAATTCAAGATAAAAATTATAAATCTGTCAAATAGCCTATTCGTCAAAGTGTAATTGAACAAACTTATCGATGTATGTAAACCAACTCTCAATACTCGGGAAAATGGAACCGCTTGGAAATTAATTCAACTGTTCAAATATCCATATGGCATATATGTTCACTTAAGTACTTCAAATATCATTTATTTATTGTAAATTACAATGTCATTGTAAAAGTACCATTTACAAATATCGATGGTCACTTTAATTTCTTCGAAACTTGCAAATAATAAACATTTTATGTGTTGCGTTTTTTTTTTATTAACATGCCAAAGTATACTATAGGCAGTGTTCATAATTTGTGTGAGTAGGTATAGTTATTGAGCATTCAGCCGCAAAACTTACGCATACTAAAATAATACAACAAAATATCAATTATTTTATAACGGCAGCGTTCTAACTAAGATCAAACAAAGTGAGGTGAGCACAATCAAGTTGAAACGACATAATACTCTTGCAAACTGCAATACAATATAAACGAGCAGCCTTTGTTACTTATTTTACACAATAAACAGGACAAAATTCCTTGAATTACAGTGATTTCGAACGCATACCGGTATCCATACTAGGGTTGTAACGGTGGCTTGTTAGCGGAGGCGGAGGCGGATGCGGAGGCGACGAGTCTCACCTTCGCGGATGCGGAGGTTAACGGAGGCGGAGGTTAAAGTACATATAGAAAAAATTGAAATTTATGCTTAATTAAAACAAATTTTTTATTTTAAATACGTACATTAATAGTAGTATACTTGGTAAAAAAAATATTACCTTCTTGTAATGAAAATTAAGGAGAAACAAATTGTGTTTGCCGCATTCCCGCCTCGCACTAGTTGATTCTTGACCATTTCGCGCTCAAACGCGGTCGGACGGTTGTCGAGCATAAATACGTAAATAAACCTCCGTTATAACTCCGCTAAAAATTGTGCGTAGGCGGAAGCGGAAGCGAAGATACGATTTCTTGCGGAACTTCCACAGTAACGGAAGCGGAGGCGAAGCTCCGTTACAACCCTAGTCCATACCCTTCATTCATGGTATGTACTTATTAAGATCGGAACGCTTTGCAAGCATTTATAGTTTGTATGGGTTATGTTAGTGTATTCGTAATATTTGTATATTATACGATACACACTATACGTGCATCAAGTCTCATCTTTTTATCTGACCTGTGCAACCATTTTCATACACGCTTTATTACAACTATTTTCATCAACCATACATCAATGTTTAATGTTAAAATCAATTAAGAAAAGTATAATGAGAATTGAACCTTCCATATCCCTACGCTTATAATAGAAGTAATTGACGACTCATAATTGTCACAATGACTTAATTAATATCCGTCTTGACATCGAACATTGAACACGTACACAAACCATTGAATTAATTAATAAATAAAAAATAAAATACCTGCCACTATGTCAATTTGAAAAATGAAATGATACTCTAAATTCTAAAACTCATAATTTAATATACTGATTAACGAAATTTAAGATATTTTAAGGTGGGAATTTCATAATTTTATTCTAAATGAGTTTAACATCACAACACAATGGATGGTAAGGGCGAGTCTGTATTTTAATTTAATTTAAGGATCAGGGGTACCTTAACCTAATATTACTTTGTAACATCAGCAGTGATGATACTACCTAATTTCGAAAGATTGATTGAATAGCAAATTGTTTGTAATAAAAATATACATAATAATTTATAAATCATTGAAATAAATGAAACTCAAAATCTCGTGTTTCTTATTTAAGTAGTCGTTCATAATAATGGTATAAGTAAGTTGGATTGGCACTAAAAACATAGCTGGCAAATACTTTTAGAACCATTCAAATTCATAAATTTCAGTAGTTTTAGGTCGTAAATAAGTTGACTTTAAAAGCTTAGTGGTCTGTAGATTTAAGGGGAAAATAAATATGCCAGTTGTATTGCATACGACGTCATCTGAGATCTATATATTGATATTCTGCTGATTCGTTAAAATATTAGTCTCGTTTGTCGCAGGCACCTTACATAGACCGTCTTTGTGTAAAGTCTAGAGATGCTTAATTACATAAGGACTACACTATGAACTACAAAATTAACTTAACTTTTCCGGCTATATATTTTGTAGGTAAAATATTTATACAAGATGTCTATATCATATTACAGTGCTTGTTTTTTTTTAAACATAATTAGCAGCACTTGATAAATTCGTGAAATTAGCTCATAATTTAATGACATTTTCTCTTCATTTTTCACCATAACTATAATATGGGAAAAGTATAGGCAGTGATCGTATTTATATACATGTCATATTTTAATTGCAAACGAATATAGAAACTCATATTTCAAAAACCAAATTTTTGAAAATATCTTTATAAGATTCAACTAACTCAATATAAAATATACGTTTTTAATGTGGGTTTTGAACAAGCGGCATTAAAATTCATGTCCATGTATAAGTGGAAATAGGTAATACATTAAAGGACCCGAACACGCCGCGTACCTACGACTAATAAAATATTACACAGACATGTCCCCGATACCAGTATGACAGTCTTTTATCGAAGGCTATAGCCACGGGAGTCAGGTAAACAAGGGGTTGTCTGGCAAAGAGGAGTTTGGCTTCGGGGTCCTCAACCCCAGTCAACCCGAAGACACATGAAAATATACACTGTGGTGTACATTCTGACCTACCCTGATTACGCCCCTGGTTACAGCCACACTGTTTTTTTGTAAATCTAGATCGTTACACTTAATAGATTTTGAGCCCTCATACAAAATCTAAGAACTCATAACTATTAGAAAAGAATAATATAAAGAGTATACCTATCTCCAAAAATCCATCCTTTCAAATATAACCATTGACATAACACGAGTTTATATATACAATTATCCAATATTTACCCTATTGTGAAACCAATAACATCATTCTCATAATAAATCTTATTTTATTAAAGATCTGAACTCCTCAATATTCCAATAAACAATGCATTGTGATGAATGCTGCTCGACTTCCTCCCAAACATATGTATAGGGTTTATAAATTATCTAGATATTACCTAAGCTCACAACATGCGATCACGGTGATTCAGAAAGTCTCATAAAATGATTATATTTTAAGAGTTCAAGCCATTTAGGTACACGAGTTAAATGGCTTGAAAAGTTAAAATACACTGATTAGTTTAGCGAGCTACGACATCCCCCTTCGGCACCCTCGTTCTATATACAGGCGGAAATGGAAAAGTTAATTATTATTCTACAAACACCAATTTTAATATGGAATAAAACGTAATTACGGTCGTTACTAAACAATTTTCCCGGGGAGTCGTAATCTTCCTCCATCAGTACAACTCATACGAAAATTTCGGCCATTACCAGATCTGCCGCGTTACGTGGATTTGACGAATTATTAGGGCTCAGAATATTCCTTGGAGATCTCTCTACATAACACACTCGGTACACATTTCTTTGTTCAATAATGAGTTCTCGTAAAATTTTACTTGGATAATAATAACACTAACTACTGCGGATTTACGAACCGTATTTTGTTATTATTAAATACAATTTGTTTTTTATACAACTTTATTTTTTCTTTATATTACGAAACCTGATACTATATAAATAGTCAGAATAAGCAACTGAATCGATTCTAATGATTTTCACACCATGCTATATTTTTTCCTAAATATATTTAAAAGATGATGCAGTGTGGTGACTGAGCGAACGACACAGTTTACATCGAATCATAGTGTCCGAGGACTCCGCCGCGCCGCGCCGCACCGCCGTGCGGGCGAGCGGCGCGTTCACCTTATTTTTGTAGGGACAAAACCAGGTAACATAACAAGCTAATAACTTTGTGATTTTTCAAGATAGCTTTTTTAAATTTTGTACATTAAGTCTTTACATAAAAATACTGGACACGTGTTTCGGGTTTCGCATATACAAAATCTGGACACGTGGTTCGGGTTTCGCATACACAAAAACTGGACACGTGGTTCGGGTTTCGCATATACAAAAACTGGACACGTGGTTCGGGTTTCGCATATACAAAAACTGGGCACGTGTTTCGGGTTTCGCATATACAAAAACTGGACACGTGGTTCGGGTTTCGCATATACAAAAACTGGACACGTGGTTCGGGTTTCGCATATACAAAAACTGGACACGTGGTTCGGGTTTCGCATATACAAAAAATAACTTTGTATAAAAAATCTTTTACATTTGAATCTGGATGCAATTGTTTTGGACCACATGAGTGGAGCTTTGGAATTCTCCCGTGCCGAATGGAGGCTCCAATATTTCAGTGTTACACACATTTTACGAACGCATACACATACATTCTAACATCACAATTGACAATGTACAACACTTCGATGATTTATTTACACCAGTCGCACCATACTTGCATTAAGTCAATTATAAACCACATTTACAAAATATGAGCTATGGAGATCACAAGTCATTCGTTATCGCACGAAACCTTCGTTTCCAAATTTATATGAAGGACGAAAGTAAATGGGTCTTTACTTATAAGATAAACAAGAGCTTACTTAATACATTCTATCGCTTTTGTACCAGTTCTTCGCGACAGACAGGTATTTTAATTTAAGAACTAAGCGATTTTATGGCAACTTCCCTTATCGTAAAATACCTTTGTAATTTAAACAGTACCTCTTGATGTAACTAATCATAATAAAAATATTGATACATGAAGAATAGTCAATCCAGATTTTATCTCATTATTTCTTGTTTGAAAGAATAACTGGATCCAGCCACAATGGGGTTTTATCCAATATACAACATATACCTATACGTTACTTTAAGTACAACGTATAGGTAAGCTTGGTGAGTTTCCTATGCGTTGAACCTAAAGTAAACATGACTTGGAATTAATCTAAAGAAGTTTCTATTGATTAAAATGAAATTTGGTTCACAAAATTTGCAAATGAAATCACCTGTTAAATACTCAATTTGGTTTTAAGTTATACGAGTAAATTATAACACTTCAAGTTCCACGGCACTCGCGAAGTTTGCAAGTTCGTCACCACCGACTTATTTCTAGTTCAATTTTCCTTCCCTGTATCAAAATTTTACTCGACTTATCACAAAAAATATAATGTTCCCATGCGCTAGCTCCACATGACTTGTTATGAAAAGCAACGGCTGCGCTAAATTCAGATGTATCCCATCAACTTCACTAACAAGAAGAGTTTCGCGCTGTAACAGTCGTTGAGCTGACTGGCAATGCGTGTCCATATTAGGCCTTCAGACAGGGGTAACAAGTGGAACTCAGGGACTGCCTCGGGTGTGCGACGCAACACGAGCGCGGCCGAGCGTGGCCGAGTGTGGCCGAGCGTAGCCGAGCGTCACTCGTCTTACAGCCGAGTTCATACGATGATCTCGCGGATGACGCGACGAGCGCGCGAGTTGGGCGTGGAGTAGCCCGACTCCAGCGACTCGTCATAGCCCAGCGACATGTGCAGCGGCTTCTCCTCGGCGCCGCCCTCTTCCGCGCGCATGCCGTACTCCGGCAAACCGCTCACCTCATGGTACGGCGATTCTGATGAAAGACAACATGCTGTACCTATTGATTGACATCTCGTCTTCTCCTAAAATAACTAACAGCCTTGCCAGATCTGACGATCGCCATGACAAAATAAACATCTAAAATACCATCAAACAATCAGGAATAAAGACGTTAGCAAGGGCACTTAGACTTGTTCTCGTCTAGCTTCTCTAAAGTAAATATATGTACATATTTATGGGCTTCTGGCAGTTTTTTGTATTACAAGCCACGGTGTTTTCCAGAAATGTGGGCGTAAGGTCATTACCGAGCGGCTACGCGGCTCGAAAATTTATCGTAGTAATTTATGAAGAACTTTTCGTAACGGGAGAAAAAAATCGTTGTGAAAACAAAGTGTTTCTATAATTAATCGGTGGTGAAGGGATAAAACACTTACCAATGTGTTGATCCATCCGTTTCTTGGGCTTGTGCACGGAGGCGTAAGGGTCGGAGCAGTACTCCTGTCGCGAGGGGTTCTGTGCGGCGCGCATGTCATAGTCATTGGGGGCGGGCGGCTGGCTGGCGTGCGGCAAGTGAGAGTAATGCGCATAGTCGTCGATGTTCCGGTAGCCCGCATGCGAGATGGGATCGTAGTCGTAGTTGCTCTGACGATCAAGCACCTGGTGAGCTGGCAACGTCGCAGCATTATTAGCCGCGGCCATCTTCATCTGCCACAACGAGTCCTGAGAGTTGACGCTGCCCCCGTTGTTACTGTTTGTGTAGCTGTTCTCTATGAAGCCCATGTTTACCCCTGCGGATAATGTCCTAGTTTAATATCAGACTGTCGAATTTCGGGAGATAAAATGCAACGTGCAAAGCGTACTGTCCGGATAAAGGTTGTTTTTACCTTCTATGGTGACTGTTGTTAGTCCTTAGTGAATGCATATGAGAAAAATAAATCAACATAACAGAGAAAAATCTAAATGAAATTATGTAACGTTTAATGGAAAGGGTATATACATATCAAGGGCATGGCGTCTCTGGATGATATCAAACGATAATGGAAGGATTTAGCATTTTAGCTCAAAATAAATCTAAAGGACCTACCCTAAGATATGATACCATAGCCTGTCTATCTACTTTTCATACCTTCTGAACTTGTATGGATTAAAAAACCCTTCCAATATCGTATGATATTAACCGTGCCCTTGGTAGGTATATACCCTTCCCATTATAATGTCGTATACCTAAGCCGTGTTCGACCAACTAGAAGAAATGTAATGAATGTAATGAGGATATTTGTAAAAATTTGGACACAAGGGTCTTACAGGAAATCATACTTACAATCAGAATTAGGCATAGTTTGTCCGGGATGAGGTTGAGTGTGAGGTGGCACATGGTATGAGTAGCCTCCCTGTGTCGCGTATACCGCTGTTTTTGAGTCATCCATAGACAACGCCATGTCCATCGAATGTTCGAGAGCTTTGTTTTCCATACCCGAGCTAGGGTAATATGGCGGTGGGGCTTGGTTCTGTGGGGTCACTTTGGCTGGCCTCATTGAGTCCATTTCATAGTCTTTGGATCTATCTTTCTTGTTGGGCCTGCGTCTGCACTGGTAGATTAGTAATAACAGTCCCACGAACAGAAGTACCACAACAGTAGTGACGAATATTCCTACAATGGCGGCCGTGGTTTTAGCAGACGTTTCCTTGATGTACGGCGTTCCAACTATTAAGAAAAACACATAATAATCACATATACATACTATTACTTCTATTCATATTAATAAAACTTAATCTATGAGAATTGATCAGAGTTTGTTAAATTTTAAAGAAATCTATTTTTCAAATAATCAACTTGAATGAATAAAACACTTAAGCCGATTTTCCCTTGTTATTAATGCTTTGAAAGAAAATGTTTACTTGATCATAATGTACAGACAACAGCTTAGCACATCAAGCTACTACAACCTGTCAGATTTCTTTCTTCGATTTTTAACTTTTTTTTCTTAGGTTGATTGGGAAGAATTGACAGTTAAGGGTAGGTAATTGGCGTCGGGTTGACGATGAAGTTCCTGGGACTCTTAATAAACTAGTGCGCTTTACCATCAACGATTGCGTCACTGTTTACCATCAGGCAGGATTGCGGTCAAGCGCTGGTTTATAATATGTAAAAAAAAAAAAACTCTTCCTCGACAGCCGGTGGAACTTCGAGGAGCACTTCTGACGTTTGGCACCCAGACTGGAACGGACCAGGGCTGCCCTGAGAAGGCTCCACCCTAATCTAGGGGGACCAAACGCCTCCTGCCGGAGGCTCTATGCGGGGGCCGTGCGGTCCATGGCCCTTTACGGGGCACCGGTGTGGGCGCGGTCGCTAAGGAAGCGACCAGCCCGATGCCTGACCGCGTCCCAGAGGGTCATGGCTGTTAGGCTGATCCGGGGATAGCGTACGGTCTCCGCTGAGGCGGCGAGCCTTCTTGCCGGATTGCCGCCATGGGATCTGGAGGCCAAAGTCCTCGCCAACATGTGGCAGTGGCGAGAAGAGGCAAAACGCCGGGGCATAACTGCACTGCCGCGAGAAATCGCGGTACGGCGGACAGAGCTCCGGCGGGATCTCATGGCAACATGGAGAGTGCGATTGTCGCAACCCAGTGCTAGGCACGCCACAATAGCGGCGGTAAGTCCCCTCTTTGAGGAGTGGCTAGAGAGACGCCACGGCGTCCTCACCTTGTGCCTGACGCAGGTCCTCACCGGACACGGTTGTTTCGGGAGGTTCCTGTTCCGTATAAGGCGGGAAGAAACGCCAGGGTGTCACCATTGTGTGGATCGCCCTGAGGACACGGTGGAGCATACGGTGGAGGTCTGCCCGGCTTGGGTAGAGCACCGTCGTGTGCTCGTAGCGGCGATCGGCGGCGATCTCTCGCGTCCGTCTCTGGTCCAGGTCATGGTCCGGAGCGAGGGTGCATGGCAGGCCGTCACCTCCTTCTGCGAAGCAATAATGCTGGCAAAGGAGGAGGTGGATCGCGTGAGGCAACGGGAATCCCAGCGCCCTCACGCCACCAGCCGCCGCAGGAGACTCCCTGGTCGGGAGATGACACCAAACTCCCAGCCACCGTAGGCGCGGGCCTGCGGGCGGTTAGCAGTGGGCAGCTCGCCGCCCGGTAAGGACCAAGCCCAAGTCGACAGCGCGTCGTGTTTCACGCGCGCCTCAAAGAGATGTCAGCACATCGTGACGGGGTCCACGAAGACCGATGCCTCCTGGGTCAGGGTTGCAGGTTGGTTAAACAAGAAACCGTGGCCCTGGCCGTCCCACAGGCAAGTGAAGAAACACGGATGGGTTTTAGTCAGTAAAAGTCTGACACGCCCTTCCGCTCCGCCCAGAGCGGGAGATGTCATTTGATGATTTCCCTTTCCTTTTTTCCAAAAAAAAAGGTAGGTAGCTTAATCTGCTGTCGTCGTTTATACGGATACAAGTAAATAAAATTGGCCATCGTCGGAAAACGTGAAGCTTAAAGTGAACAGCTAAAAATAAATCAGCATGAGTGAAATTTCACAAACGAAACCTCATAAAATATAATTATTGTTTATTTTTACTATAGGAGAAGCACGTATAGTGTTTCCCTTTTATTTTGAACTGCCAATCAGGGTAAGAATTCTATAAATATTTAAATTACGTAGTCTACAAGTAGTTACTTACTCTCTGCTTCCGTGTATTCGCTGCAAACATCTTGATTGACTTGTAAGCAAAGTTTGAGTCGTATGCGGGGATTAAAGTCGTCCAGGGGTGGGTCAGTGACGTGTCGGGTGGTCGTACGAGTTGCCTTACTGGGCAGCTCGACTGTGGCCTCCTGCACTGTGGCCACCGCGCCCGAAAGGCGGAGCGTCACAGTATCCACTACCTGTTACATAAGAAATTATATTAGCCTTTATTTGGACTGAGCTAACAAACGAACACTTTTTTCTGTGTGACTTTCTAAATCTTTTAGAAAAAAAAAATCAGACAAAAAGTTGTACATAAAATTTTGCTCAAAGCGTACGCTACTATATCCTAACAATATATTTTTATTCTGTATGCTGAATTTAATTTAGATACAATTTATACGACACAAATACACAATTTGCAATTTTTAGCGACTGCAAAGCGTTTCAAATGCTATTTTATTTTATTAATAAATAAAATAAAATAGCTATATTATTTATTATACAATATGTTAAGAAAACCCTGTCCGATCCGTGAAGGTATTGTTAGGTATCGATAACTGATTCTACTAATGCCTGCAAAACCTGGCTAAACTTAAAAAAAATACCCCCTAAAAAATAAATAACTTAAATAAAATAAATAGGTAATTTCATGGCAACACAGGCACAGGTCATGACCGCAGTTGACCTCATGCTTGTAGGTATAGGTAGCTTGTTCACGTTTATCGACTCTCGAAAGAAACAATGATACTTAGGCAGCTTGAGAAAAGAATTTTTTTAAGGAGGAAGGTCGTCTGACTCTCCGAATGTATTATTTCATTGCGGAGGGATTGGATTGCTGGGGATTGCAGGCGGAGATGTTCCATATTTCGTCGCACGAGATTAGCACGGACATGCACACAAATAAAAATCAAGTGGTGGCAAATCCGCGCTGGCCACAGTTGGCCCCTACCAATCCACTGCTCGCCGAACTGATAATGGACAATAATGATAATGTACTCACGTACAGGTCGGAGAAAATATCGTGAGGCACCGTCATGCTGGAACCCTCGTGCAGCATTGACCGATAAGTATCCACTTCCAAAACACCTGATCACAACACAGCTAATTGCAGTTACTACCTCCGTCAGCATGTTACATTACTCTACGTTAGAAAACGACATGATCACACAATACACGAATAGTGTGTACACCAGCAATGTTTCCGCGCAACTAATAATTTAAAGTAAAAATTATTTTTATTTTATAATCATAGGTATCTATGCGGCTGGCGGCTTCATGCTTTGATAGAGATGTGTAAGTAATCAAAATATTGTTTTTTTTATCGATTGATACTCGTCATTTTTGGTATCGATTTAGTATTGTAGTTTCTCATTCTTATTCTCGATTCAACATCGCATGGAATTGTTTAGAACTTTTACAAAACTCAAATTAGCGAGGTACACTGCTGTAAATGAAAATCATGCCAAAGTATTAATTTCAGTTTCTGTCTTAATATCGATGATATTGACCGATAAAATATTTGTAAAACTTTACTAAAATTGTGTTTCATAAGTCTTTCTCGTTTCTGTTTACTAATACTTGTGTTATAATAATGTTATTAGTAATTAATCGATAAACAAATAAAAGTACTTTTACCATTGGGTAATCTGTGTTTTTACAACAAATCCTTCAACCAGATACAAGTTTCGATTAATAGCGATAAAAAAACGTTATTACGCAAAAAATAGTACATCCCTAGTTTCACGTACTTTTTTCTTTGAAGACACCGACACTCGCTGCGCGCCGGCATCACAAACGAGACCGCCAAATATTGAACATAAATTTATACATTTAATATCCAACAATAAATCAAACGATGATACCGCCGAAAATGGTGTTGTCACATTTTAAAAATTTACCTAATTTTGGGGAACTTCGCGGGAAAAAAAGATAATTTCAAAATTCACTAGTATTGTTACTATGATGATTATGTAAAATTTCATATTTTATTTGGCCATGTGTTTACCTAACCTTTATTATCCTTACGGGTCGGACAGGGTTTTCTTAACATATTGTATTTATAGCTATTTTATTTTATTAATAAATAAAATATAATACATACAAGATAGGAGCTAAAAACATAACCCTCCTGGCAGTCGGGTAAAAATAGCATTAGGGACAAAAAACAGTTACATGTTACAATATTAATAGTCGGCTAAGGTATAATACACAGTAAGCAAACATATAACCCACACCAATGTCCACGGAATTATATTGATTGTACAAGACATAAGGAAACGGACGTATACAGAAGGGGACAGTGAGAGAGTAACGATTGACAAAACCATGTAAAACCAAACCCTAAAAATCACACAAACCAATTCAAGATAGGGTGCCCCGTCCAGATATGGTCTATGGGCACAATCACGTCACACCAAATATCAGCAAGAGACAGTAAGAGTTAAGGATTACCAGAAAGTAAATTAATAACCATTTTTCTAAATTTGTTTTTTTTTTTTTTTAATTATTATAGACTAGCGCTTGACTGCAATCCCACCCGATGGTAAGCAGTGATGCTATCATTGATAGTAAAGCGCGCTAGTTTACCCATTCACTTAAAAAACCTTAGTGAATAGGAAGGAAGACGGCAGTTGAGCGAGGTGGTGCATTGTTAGACCCAATAACACGACCAACGATGCTGCGCCAGAGGGAGATTGATGACGAGACCCTCCACGACCAAACTCTCGACCCAACAACATTTGACGCATCGTACCCGGCACACATCGCAACTCAACTGCTCAGACCCGTCCTCCGTACGGCTTCACCAGAGATCATGCCGGAACACGACGAATCACTTGGCGGCAAGACTTTGTCTGGTGGGTGGTAACTTCTGCCGGCAGCCGATGGTATGGCCTACCACCGAGAAAAGAGTTCTGGTTAAGAGCGAAAATATCTAGATTTACAAAATATGAATTGTAAATTTCTAATAATCGGCGCAGAGGAGCCCTCTCCCCAGCATTTGTTGTACAATGCTCTGTGTAGAACATGCTCGTACTTCACGCCTACTAGCAATTCTAGGCACCACATAACATATTTTATTTGCAAGCTCTATACAATTAAACTTGTTGTTGCATATGCCAAACAACATCATAACCATAAGGAGTGTACGCCTGTGCTCCAAGCTTAATATTTTGAACCGTTTTATTAGATCCGCATAGGAAATCTTAGTGTGGTAACACTATTTAAGGCCATATACCTTAAATAGCATTTGAAACGCTTTGCAGTCGCTCAAATATAATCGTATTAATTTAGTTGACCCTAAACTTAATATACAGTTAACTACAATGTAGTTCGTATTTTCATTTACATACATTCTACTGTCGGAGTAATTATTTCTCGGACAGAATGTCTGGCATGCTGTAACCGACCCGGTCGAATTTAATTTCAAACGTATTCCTAGAAAATATCTTTCGTTG
Source organism: Sesamia nonagrioides (assembly GCA_017933935.1). Taxonomy (NCBI): domain Eukaryota; kingdom Metazoa; phylum Arthropoda; class Insecta; order Lepidoptera; family Noctuidae; genus Sesamia; species Sesamia nonagrioides. Next base: position 140,247 of record JADWQK010001437.1, on the reverse strand, counting down.
CAAGTTGTAGACCATCACTAATGAAGATGAATCGGGAAATGTTATGTTATTCTGTAATATCAGCTCTATGTAGTCACTTTCATGGCAGGGTTCCTATATTCAATATAATATATAAAGCTGAAGAGTTTGTTTGTTTGTTTGTGCGCGCTAATCTCAGGAACTACTTATCCGATTTGAAAAATTCTTTTTGCGTTGGATAGCCCATTAATCCAGGAAGGCTTTAGGCTATATAACATCACGCTGTGACCAATAGGAGCGGAGCATAACTAAACCACGCGAACGAAGTCGCTGGCGGCCGCTAGTTCAATATAATATATACAACTAATACTACATATTATACAACAAAGTCACTTTTGCTTTCCCTATGTATTTTTTTATAAGTTATAAACTAGCGCTTGACCGCAATCCCGCCTGATGGTAAGCAGTGATGCGATCGTTGATGGTAAAGCGCGCTAGTTTATTAAGAGCCTATTCACTCTAGCCTTCTGTCTTCGTCTGTTCGTCTGTATATCGCTTCGTATGATTCAATCTTTAAAACTACGCAACAGATTTTGATAGGCTTTGTTTTAATAGATAGAGTGATTCAAGAGGAAGGTTTTTATGTATATAACATGCATAATATATAAGAGGAACACTGATATTTTTTTTAGGTTTCTAACACATGTCGCAAAATGAACCTATTTTTTGAGCTTAAATTGCAAACGCTAGCTGAAGCCAGTACAACCAGTAGTACAACAGTATTGTAGACCTTAAAACTGACTACAAAAAAGTCTGCGACACCATATGTCTACCTACTATAGTTTCTTCATTATGACTACTTTTTTATGTTTGAAAAGTTAATTAAAATGCCAGTCGAAATCAGAGCCCACTATTTGTTCCTTATTATTAATCCTTATCCAAATAAATTATGTCATATCAAAGGTAATTTCAGTAGCAGCTGATCTCTTTTTGAATTATTGGAATCGGTTGTTTCATTCAGGAGATATCACGATTTATTCAAAAGTAAACACCACAAAAAATCCGCGTGCCGCTCGCGCCCTTGCCGACCGCTTGTTACTTGAGTGTTTCTCTGCCTAAACCCCGTGGTTTAGGCAGAGTGAGTGCATGGACCGAAGCGGGGGACCATTATTTCGAACAAACTTACTACCCCAGTAGGCTTTTATTCTGTTTGAAGGTGGTGGAAATGGCTATCCATAGATAATAAGGTCGATGTATCTTGCAGAGTCAGATATTGGCTGATGGGCGGCACAGTAGATATTATTTTAATTGAAGGGCCACCGTTTCTTGAGGAAGGTTTAGGTACCTATATCATTTGTCCACGTGCGAAGCCGGGGCGGGTCGCTAGTAAACATATACAAGGTTTCCCTCTCCTATATTTATTATAACTATGTAAAACATATTATGTTACACTTTAATATGTTAAGCACCTGAAGAAGTTATTCATTAGTAAAGGGTTCGTGGCATTTCAATTACATACACTACTACGTCTATGCACATATTATTCTCTATAATTTTCATTAAATAGAGTAGGTAGTACCTCACAGCCGACAGCCTCCGTGGCGTAGCGGTAGCGAACGCGGCCGTTGCGCAAGGAGGCGCGGTTTCGATCCCCGCACAGTGCAAATATTTGTATGCATGAATATGAATATTTGCACTGGTCTGGTCGTGCCTCGGAAAGCACGTTAAGCCTTTGGTCCCGGTTGCCATACGAACATCTAGTGGCAGTCGTTACGGGTTGTTGGAGCCCTCAAAAGTCTAACAATTGGTCTAACTGCAATGCTTAGATGCCTGCGGGTTGTGGAGGTCAGACGACAGTCGCTTCACGGAAAATATCGCAGTTTAGCCAAAATCAGCAGTTAGACTGGTAAAAGCGGACTCCAGACACCAAAGCTGAGAAGCTACGGATGCGACTGGGATTAACGCTGAGATGATGATGGAGAGTAGTACCTCACCATCACCAGTAGTTAAGCGGACCCCAGGCTCCAACGCGAAAGCCGCGGTTGCAACCGGCCCCCTAATCGGGGAATACATTTTTATAAAATGATTGCGACTAGTTGGGATCTTTTGGACCGAACGGACCAATGGGCGGTCCAAACGATCCCAACTAGTCGCAATCATTCAGGTCTACTCTCATACAGAGAAGGATTGAGCCTAATCACCACGCTTGCTCACTGCGGGTTGGCGATTTCAGACTTAAAAGTCCAGGTTTCCTCAAGATGTTTTCCTGCACCTTCAGTCATTGGTGTCTAAGATATACTTAGAAAGTATATATAACTTTAGAAAAGTCACATTGGTACTTGCCTGACCTGGAATCAAACCCGCGCACTCATACTTGAGTGGCTGGTGTTTTAACCACTAGGCCACCACGGCATGGTTTGTACATGTACGATATATTTTATGCTCGTGGCTCAGATGTGGAGTAATTTACGCTCTTTACAGATTTGATTAAATACTTATGATTTTATTTAAATTTATATTAGATCAATTTGATATTGACGGGATAGCATTTACATTATTGTCAGTACACTTATTGGATCGTACTTGCTAAGTACACTGGTAGGTACTTCGCAGATATTAGACATTCTAAGTTCTCGCAAAACGATAACTTGTTACGTTAAAGAAACACTTATCAATTATAAGCACTTCATATTAAAATGCAAATTAAACAGCTTATTGTAAGGGTCAAAAGCGCATTACCACCTTTGAACTTTATTGCGCTAACAATAAGTGTCAAAGGTGGTACTCCACTTTTGACCCTTCCTGTAAATTACACCAGAAGCTAATACCTAAAGCATAATACGTGCGCTAACATCAAAGAACTTTGAGGGCGTGCTGTGCAGTCGCATTAAATACTTCCATAAATTGAAAGAAAATATGCAGTTAAATAGGTGTTATTACCTGCCATCCCGCGGTACCTCCCATGGAAGCTAGTCCCTCGACGACCCCCACTAGCGACAGGCAGGTCGGGGTGACGGTGAAGGCTATCGTCTGCGAGCTCGGGTCGTACGTCACCTGCTCCGGAGGATTTATTTTGTCCACCTTCGTTGTCACCGTAATCTCATTCGAGTAATTGCTCTGCCCCTTAGTGTTGACCGCTTTCACCTGCAGTTTAAATTCAATTTAGAACATCGAAGAGGCGAACGACACATCTGTGAGCATTCTAAAGCGTGTCGGAAACCATAGCGAAGGCATAAAACGTAAATAAGACATTGTAAACTTAAATAAACTAACGGCACGAATGATTTACCTTGAAAACAAATGTGAGTTGCTGTCGGTAGCGATAACAATGGAAAACAAAAATGTAAATTAATACCTTATTTGGGATAAAATCTAACTGAAATTGCGATTCCTACAATGATAATTGTCTTAAACTATAATCGACTTTTACTAGTGATGGATCGAGACTAAACGTAACTTCTGCCGAATGACGAAGACTTCGTCCGAACATACTCCCCTTTATTCATAAACGATGATTAAACTTCACTTGCACACACTGTTGTAAGTTCCCTAGCGTGCATCTCAAATAGGGATGTATCCAAGGTATGAAAATCAAAAAAATAATTAGTCCATCTTACAGATAATAAAAAAAATAAGACCCGTATTTTTCGAAATTACAAATAACTAACGAGATATAGCGTAATAAAGTTACGGAGTGGGAGCTAATTACGTCACGCCGTGGTACATATATTTTGTACCACGGCGTGACGTCATGCGACATTTCAAATGAATATATCTTCCTAAGTATTTGAATGAAAGAAAAATCAAAAAAATACGTGTTCAATATTTTTTATAAATCTATCTGATGGACATTAAATATTTTTTTAGGATACAAACCAATTTAAATTCTTTTTTTTTTAATTATGTTTTTTGTAACTACTAAAACCATTTGTAATTACATATTATATATAGCGATTTTTTTAGCGTATAAGGCTTTTTACCAGATACTTTAAAAGTATGTGGTTTAATTTCAGGCAACCGAATAATGGCCAAATAAATCGAAAACAGTGGCATCTCAGAAAATAAAAAGGAAAATAGATCGGTGAAACCTGTTCAAGTCAAGTAAAGCAATTATTTCGGTCCATCACTAGTTTTACTAAGAAATAGTTTAGCTAAATTGTCTAATTTTTATACGAACCAATTTTCTATTACCTTGTTTTACCAATTTTTCAAAGACAAACGTATTTACCTACGTTATCCAACAATCTACTACTCACTACCATACATGTTATCTTTATATTAGTTTGATTGCAATACATATATTTGTGTATATATACACAAATAAAACACGAGTTAATAATTTCTACGACTATGTTCACAAAGACTACGTTTCAAAGCTAATATTGATTCCATATTACTTAATTGAAAAGTATGTTACCTTGAAAGAGTAAGTGTTGTGCTGGTCCAACCTGGTTACGTTGCAGGGGTTGATGCGGCCGCAGTCGTACTCCATCCAGTCGAATTCAGAGGTGCGATCTGAGGCGCAGTGCTCAGAACTAGCGGATGCGCCAGCACCCCGAAGGGTCTCACGCCGGTAACGCACGAAATATTTCGTGCTCGATAACCCTCCATCAAAACCAGCCTCCCACTTCAAAGTCACATACGTCGGCCCCACTTTCTGGCTCTCCAATAATCGAGGCGATTCCGGGGCGCCTTTTGGTTGTAACTTGATCTGAGGTCGTATGCTCCCTAGAGAGTTCTTCACTTTGCAGTGGTACTCCCCGTAGTCTTGTGGCTTTACGGTCTTTATTCTAAGAACACTGCGGTATGAGTCGTTGTTATCGGTCGTAGTATTTATTTCGTAGTGTCCGTCGGAAGACATCTGTAGCGGCGCAGTGTTAGATCCGTAAAACCATTGGAACTCTGGTTTAGGGTATGCTTGAACCCTACATAGTATTTCAGCCGTTTCCATAACATCGTAAGCAACTTTATTTTGTTGCCGGATTGATATGGGTTCGTCTGTAACGAGGATAACTAGATTAAAAAAACATGTAAGTACAGGTAAGGTTCAAAAGTGCATTACCACTTTTGAACTTTATTGCACTAGCATATACAGTATGTTAACTAACAGAGGGCGTTCCCGTTAACCCAAATAGTATAGTATACATACATGCTAAAAAAAATATTTCCATTCGAAAACAAAATGTTTTAAAATTTTTTCCAATAAGAAAATATTCAATAAAAATTTTAAATTGACATGTAAAAGAAACACACTGTACACTCGAACATGAAAGACGGCACCGTCGCAATTTATTTATACATGACGACTACTATTTTGATTTAAAACAGGAGGTTTCAAATTTATTTCCAATTAAATTTTTTTTTTCGGATTTTTTATGCTTATTTTTCTATGCTGATATTTTTATTTTAATCTATTAATGATATATATTAACGAGTTTAAGGGAACGCCCTCTGTTATTTAACATACTGTATAATACGATACAAAGTAATATGATATACTTTCAAATTTATCAATAAGTGTCAAAAGTTGTACTCCACTTTTGATCCGTACTGTAAATATGAGTAACTTGCATTACATATATTAAAATTTCCTTTACTTATTCACGTCCTTTTCCATACAGTTACTACAAGTCAGTTATTTGTATGTTCTTTTTGCGGAGCCAATTTACTTATGTAAACTTTCAGATGTAGGAGATTCATATTTTCTTGTATACTCACGTTCTATTCGAAGATGCATCGTAGACTCGACTTTCTTAACCTCGTTCTCAAATGCGCAGGAATAAATTCCCCGATCGTCTGGCAATAGATCATTACCATTCGGTCTCGCCTTTCCGTTGAATTTAAGAGTACTTTGAACACTGTAGACGGCGTTACTGCTCTCGGTTATATCAGTTTTGACTTCGTATAGATTCGTATCAGCTTTAATCTCCTCGTTGTTCTTGAACCATTTAACATTAGGGCGCGGTTTGCCGTTTGCACTGCAAGTGGCCGTGAAGTCTTGTTCTCCCGAGCGTTTGGTCATGTGAGTTTGCAATTTGGTTTGGAAACGAGGCGGCTGGTGAACTTCTAGTGTAACGGAGGCTAGCTCGCCGTGACCTAATTCGTTTGTAGCTTGACAATGGTAAACACCTTCACTTCCAAGGTGTGCACTAGGTATAGAGTATTGATTGCCTGTAGCGAGCACTGTGGGCTTTACGTCTGATGTAGTGTCCATGTCTCGGAACCAGCGGTACTGGGGAGCGGGCCAGCCCGGTGGTTTAGCAGTGCAAGTAAGAGTAACCCCTGCCCCTTCCTGTGCCACGGGCCGGTCAGGACTGATGTACGCACGACCCGGTTTGTGTCGCACTAGCACGGCCACCGATGCACTGTTAAATCGCTCGGTACGTTTTCCGTTGCTAGATGATATAACATTACCAGCTCGACAAACGTAAGTTCCGGCCATCTCGGCGTTCACTCTTGATAAACTAAGAGTGTTGCCGCTCTGATGGAAGTCAGGTTTTCCTTCCATCGTCCAGTCAATAGATGTAGGTTCAGGATTTGCAGATACTTCACATCGGATTTCAACATTTCCGCCTTCCTCGGCTTCATAAGTTTTGGACTCCACTGTAACACTCGGAGGAAAAAGTACATCAAGGTACATTTCTTTCTCTCCGGGGCGCCCCAAGCCGTTGTCAGCGCTGCATGTATATTTTCCCGCGTCCTGCACAGTAACTCCTTGGATAGTGTGCGTGAACGAGTTTGAGATGTATTTGCCGTTTCTCGTCCATCTCACGGTGCTCACTTTAGGTTTGGCATCAACTTTACATTCCATGGTAGCCACACCATCTATTTCTACTCGCAAAGGATTTTCAGGAGCCACTTCAACTCGAGGAAAATCTAAAACAATAACAATATTACTTTACATGTTATGAAATGATTTCGCAAAAAAAAACACAATTGATAAATAAGGAAATAGTTTCACCGCACGTGTTGAGCGTATTGCTGTCGACGGTTTGTAGTATTAACATTGTACAAAGGAAGCGGATGTGCTGGTCCGGTTAGCTGTTCGAAGCTCACCAATAATAAATTTGTTTACAGAATCCGTCAGAATTAAAACATGCACTGGCTGGCACTGAGCGTGTTCTTCATATAGTGAAAGATGTTGCTTATTCAGGTCAGTTCATAATAAACAGTATCCAGATGTTACGGCGGTATGTGAGCATCAAAACGAACTTATCGTTCCTTCTTAACTTTTATTTCAATTACCTAACCCAATTTCCGAGCATTGACCACAGATGTGGTTGCAGTTGCATCTTTAAACATCGACTCGAATAAAAATATAACAGGAGTTCAGTGGAATTCAAATCTTCTCTGTCCCAGAATTTTATTCCATTCCTTTCCATTCTTGTACAACATATTAAATGTCACTATAAATTTTTATCCTAAAACCATTGTCAAAAACAGTTATTTACAACTTTTCAAAAAGCCTTTGACCATGGGCGTACCCAGGGGAGGCAACTGCCGCCAAAGAAAAATCTCGCAGAACATGTATACATGAACTATCCTCATTACTAAATAAAGTATAAACGAGGACTTATCTGTTACTTTTAAATACAATAATACTTTTTTTTTTTTAATAATTATAAACTAGTGCTTGACTGCAATCCCGCCTGATGGTAAGCAGTGATGCAATCCTTGATGGTAAAGCGCACTCGTTTATTAAGCCTATTCACTTTAAAAAACTAAGGAATAGGAAGGATGACGGCAGTTGAGCGAGGTGATGCAATGTTAAACCCAAGACCAACACGACCAATCAATTCTGCGCTAGAGGGAGATTGATCTGGAGACTCTCCATGACCAAACTCCCGACACAACAATATTTGGCGCATCGTACCCGCCACACATCGCAACACAACTGCTCAGAACCGTCCTCCGTACGGCTTCACCAGACATCATGCCGGAACACGACGAATCGCTTGGCGGCAAGACTTTGTCTGGTGGGTGGTAACTTCTGCCGGCAGCCGATGTTATGGCCTACCACCGAGGAAACACACTTACAAAATGTAAGATGTAATTTCCAAGAAACCGCGATTTACTTAGATTGCCCATTCTAAAAATCTGACTTGCCTTGTCAGGTCTAAGCCCCCCTAGGTCTGACAAGTCAATTTCGACAAGATGTTTCTAACACCTAAAATAAATAGGTATCGTTCATTGTGGAGCTGGTTCACGTAGCGATTAATGCTAAGCGCAGGAAATATAGAATTTTAATGAGATAAGATTTCAGGTGCTTCCTTTGAAAATAATCCGAGACAAAGCTTGGTTACTTACAAAAAGATAAACATGCTTAGTTATTTTTGGAAAATAAAATATACATTCCAACCAGCATCCTAATTGCGTCAACAGACTTTAGACCACAATCTGAATTGTTTTTTTTTTTACTGCTAATCGATGGCAGACACATTATTGGAACATATAGTAATGTTCAAAAATGTATATGTGTGTGTTTGCTTAACAACGTAAATAACAAACGAATGTTGTTGAATTGTCAAAATGAAAGCCGTTTCTACTTTAAAGACAAAAAAGAAGTTTCAGAAACGTATGGAGCCTGGGCCAGCACATTGTACACTTAATGCTAGGCATAGTTACGCTATAGTTAACTGTTTTTTAATGTTAATTTCCTATATTTTGGCTTAGTTTTTATACAGATTCAATTTAACTGGGCCAAGCAGTGCAACACAACTACTAATAAATATGGTGGCCAGCAATAAGGGAAATAAGATTTTGACAGTGACATTTGATTGACGTGTTCATGTATCTAAAGGTATCGTATCTATATTAGCTACCATATGACTGCGAAAAAACAAAACATGAATTCCGAACATACGGCCCATTAAATAAACACAATCGGCTCAAATCAACACTCGGCACGAACACAACGGGAAAATAGAACTGTCAAAGTCGCCAATCAAACGTCATAACCACTGTTATGGCTACCTTATTAAAGGGTTATCTCACTAAAAAACGATTAATTTTATATACTTGTATTTTTATTCAAATTAATTTAATAGTATTTTTATGAAAATCTTTTATTTTTTCCTTATTATTTATATAGCGGACATAGTGGTGGCCCAGAATGAAACATCTCCTTTCTCCAAACTTTTATACCTAAAATGAGTAATTGAATTTCTCACAGTCTTAATCCATAGTAGGTAGAACTATCACACATCAATTTGATTCTACGAATAAAAGAACCAACTTTGGTAATATCGATCCTTAATTTGTCTACGCAATTACCGTACAGCTAAACTTATACCTTATTATCTACTTATACAATGCTGTGTTTAACATTACATCAATGTTACTCTCTAAATCAAAATCAAAAGTCAATTATTCAAATTAGGCTGAGAAGCAGCGCAGCTGACTCTTTATTTAAAAAAAAAGACATGACTTTACACAATCCAATGTAACATAGCAATGATTACAAGAAAACACTACAACAATGAAATGATTTACCACTAGCTTTCTGCCCGCGGCTTCGCCCGCGTGGAATTCGGTTAGGTAGGTACATCGCGCTTTTTAGATTTCCCTCAGGAATGTCAATTTATTCCGGTATAAAAAGTACACTATTAATTAATCCGAACTACTAACTTTACGACTGAATTTCAAAGCAATCGGTTACTCACTTTGCCATTTATAGTATTAGTAAGGAAGTGAGGATATGCCAGCTAGCCACGCCAAAATACCATCAAAGCAAAAAAAAAAAGTTAAAATATCATTAATTATAATCTCTCTATTGGAACTAGGGTTGTAACGGAGCTTCGCCACCGCTTCCGTTAAGCTGCGGAAGTGCCGTAAGAAATCGTATCATCGCATCCGCCTCCGCTTCCGCACAATTTTTCCGGAGTTATAACAGAGGTTTATTTAAGTATTTATAAAATAAATAACGCGCAAGCTGCAATGCTCGACAACCGTCCCGCCGTGTTCGAGCGCGAAATGGTCAAGAAGCAACTAGCGCATGACGGGAATTCGGCAAATACAATTTGTTTCTCTAGAAGGTAATATTTTTTTACTAAGTGTACTACTATTAATGTACGTATTTAAAATAAAAATGTTGTTTTAATTAACCATAAATTTTATGTTTTTCTATATCTACTTTCACCTCCGCCTCCGTTAACCTCCGCATCCGCGGAGGTGAGATTCGTCGCCTCCGCATCCGCCTCCGCCTCCGCTAACAAGGCCTCCGTTACAACCCTATGGAACGTACCATACATCTCCTTTGAGTAGTTGCTGAGAAGCACAACAAAAACAAAGTTTTAGTTCGCCGGTCGGTTCACCTCGGAAACTTTCGATTGCGGGATTTGTCTTAATGTGTGGGCTGACTAGGGTTTGGGTCCCGGGACGTCTCGTGTCTCGAAGTCCCGGGACTTTTTGTAAATTTCGTTGTCTCGTGTCCCGGGACTTTTGGGTCGAGACTCGAGACAAGACACGATAGTCGTATGTATTGTATTAATTTTTATTTTCAAAGCATTGCATGAGCCTAGCTAGCGCCATCTGTTACTGTAATGAATAATTACTTGGTCTACATACTGAGTTTGCCGCGCCGCCATTTTGTTTATCCTGCCTGACACAAGCTCAGTCGCAAATTTCATTGAGTGTGGTGTGGTGCTTTTGTTGCAGTAGCGATTATAAAAATTCAACGACGGCCATCGATCTCATGTAAGTTCTTGATTTTGTTTACTTCAATGGTAAATTAAGTAGGTAAGACGTTTACATAGGTTTCATGATAGTGACTTGACAAATAATCTTCATATCTGTTATCATGTATTAATTATGTTTAAGTTATGTCTGTTATGGTTTTTTTTATAAAATACATAATAAAGTGATAAGTACTCACTCAGTGTATAAACTTATGAAATTAATTTTGGATTATTATTATTTTTACAGATACTGTAAACAAAAATAGATCTTTTAATATGGAGCGTACAGCAAAAGTATGGAAACATTTTAAAAAGATAAATGAATCAACAGCACAGTATTCGTTATGTCCAAAACAAATTTCATGCAAAGGGTCGAATACTACGGGCCTTGACAGACACCTCCAAAGAGTCCACAATATTTCTGTGAATCAACCGCCGCCGGATGAATCAAAATCAGTTGTACAACCTGGGACATCTTGCGAACCGGAATCAAAAAAAATTAAACGTGAAAATCAGTCTGAAATTACACGATACGTTGCTAGAAAGTCTTTGTCTGAAATAATTTCTCTTTTGGCGGCAGAGGATGGCCTTACTATAAGAGCAATCACAAAGAGTAAATTTATTCGTGAGAGTATTACCCAGCGAGGTTATAAAATGCCTAAAAACGAAACTGAAATTATGAAAATTATATTAAATTATTATGAAGAAAAAAAAGCAGAAATGATTCAGAAATTTAAAAACTTGGTCGCTTCTGCTACACGTTTCAGCCTTTCAATAGACGAGTGGACCAGCGTCCGAAACCGAAGGTACTTTAATTTGTGTTTGTATGTTGAGGACGGAGAAGTTTTCAATTTGGGATTAATCTATATACCAGGTAAATGCGGTGCTGAAGAGACCAAAAAAATGGTTGAAGATACATTAAAAAGATTTCAATTGGATTTTGAAAAACATATTGTAGCCACCACCAGCGATGGCCCAAATGTAATGAAAAAGTTTGGCAGGGAAAGCCCCAGCGAGATGATCCTATGCTTGAACCACGCAATCCATCTAGGAGTTGTAGATACATTTTATAAAAAGAGACAGGCTACATCCGCAGTTTCGAGCTCCGAAGATACCGATGATAGTGACGATGAAATAATGGAGAACAAAAACTCTTCTGATGACGAAGCGGACGTCAATGCCAGCTACGACACAAACTTCCGATTACAACCCATTGATGAAATTAAACGAGTGCTCGACGAAACAAGGTCCTTAGTGAAATTATTTAGAAAGAGTCCACTGAAAAATAGCCAATTACAGAATTATGTGAAAGCTGAATTTGGGAAAGAACTCAGTTTACTACTGGATGTCAAAACAAGGTGGAATTCCATCATTGTGATGGCAGAACGGTTTCTGAAGCTCAAAAATTGCGTGAAGAAAGCTTTGATTGATTAAAACATGTTAGACAAGTGGAATGAAGTGGAATGAATCTTCTTCTTTTGCAGTCGATTGTTGATTTGTTGCAGCCAGTCAAGATAGCTGTAGAAGCCTTAGGGAGACAAAACGCTACGTTACTAACAGCTGAAGCAATAATTGATGTATTACTGAAAAAAATTCAATCGACAACGACAAATGATGATTTATCGAGTCGGTTCTTAGAAACTTTAAAAGCTCGTCTAGAAGAGAGAAGACCACAACGAGTTATCTGTTTATTAAAATATTTACACACTGGTCATCACACCTCACAGTCTCAAAACACGGACTTTTTTACTTCAAATTTAAGTAAAACTGCCCTAATTGGCTTTGCGGAAGAACTGTATTGCAGGCTTTTTGAAAATATACCTCATATCCCGACACCAGATATGGAAATAATAAGCGCTGAACCTAGTACTAGTAGCTCTCAAGTACACAACGAGCCGGATGAGTCGTTTGTAAATCAAATGGAACAAGCAATAAAAAAATCAAAGAAAATGTACCCGAGGTTCAAAAAACAACAACAAGAGCAACATTGAAAAAGGAGTTTCAGTTGTTCGAAGCAACCGGAAAACGTACAGAAAATTTAGAACTACTTTATAAAGCCTTAAACTCAATTAAACCGACTTCTGTTGAAAATGAGAGAGTGTTTTCCTTGTCCGGTGGCGTTATTACAAAAATCAGAAGCAGATTGTCGGACAAAGCTGTTAATGCTCTGATTTTTTTAAAAGCCTATTTTATAAAATCAAAGTAATTTTATTTTTTTAACTGATTAATAATTTGAAAGACTGATTCAAAAGTCTGTTTTACAGATAAGGAAACAAATCTGTGATTATAAAAATTACCAAATTATGATTAATATGATTATGACATGATATTAAAGTTAGTATGATTGTTACTAAGTTCCTTTTATTATAATAATATTTAATAATTGTTTTAAATTAAAAGTTAATCTGTGATTATAGGAATAAACATACCAATTATTTGACATATTAAAGTTAAAACTATTGTGATTATATTTTATGTTTAATAAATGTTGATTTAACCGATAATTAATGTTGATTTAAAAAAAAATCCCTTTTTATTAATACGTTTCACCAGAAATCAAAGTTCAAATTTTATAATTAAAAAAAAATCTCGAAGTCCCGGGAAGTCCCGGGACTTTGATCGTAGCCTGTCTCGTGTCCCGGGACGTTGAAATTGTCGAGAATTCCCAAACCCTAGGGCTGACCTAAACCAACTGCAACTATTACAAATTCTTCTTGATTTAAACAGAACTGTTACAAAGCAGGTACCGAACTTTGAATTTAACTCTACAAAAGTTAAGATTAAAATTTTAAATCCCAGTTAGAAGTGTTATTTGATTTTTCAAGAGTAGTAGTCTATATTTGTGGTCGATCTATTGCACATTCTTTTTTAATAATTATAAACTAGTGCTTGACTGCAATCCCGCCTGATGGTAAGCAGTATTGCAATCGTTGATGGTAAAGCGCACTAGTTTATTAAGCCTATTCACTTAAAAAACTTAGGAATAGGAAGGATGACGGCAGTTGAGCGAGGTGATGCAATGTTAACCCCAAGGCTAACTAACACGACCAAACGATGCTGCGCGTTGCGTTGCGAATTGTGGTGTGAACACAATTACTGCTCAGAACCTTAATAAAAACATTATTCAGGATAACTAGGTACCTAATATTTTTAGATATGTAGTGTAGTAGTACTTTTTCAACTGTTATAAAACTTTGAAAGAATCAATTGGAAGGGAATGCAATCTCGTTTTCACGAGATCTCGGCCTTTTTTTAGCGAGATTGATCTCGGGCGAAAAATGGACGAGATCTCGCGAGATTTACGAGATTGAACTCGAGCATAATGATCGAGAATGATGGTGACAATGAACCGCTTTCATCTCTTTCTGGGGCACGCAAGGGATTGCAAGAAGAACTTCATGAAATATTAACTACGTTCAGAGAACCTAGAAAACTAACTATGAATTCGCTAGACTTATTACTCAAAAAGGAAATGAACTTGTACGAGTCCGGGGGGTCGAAGGTCGAATTTTTGCAGTTCGAGGATTAATGCCTGAAATCCGTGGTTCCAACAAGCGTGGAACCCGTAAGGGCATTTTCAGCTTCTGGTTATCTGGCCAACAAAATAAGAAACCGATTAGTCGACGATTCCTTAGACGTTTAACACGTAAACACAGTGTAACAGTTCGCCTTTTGACCCCTCGGTCTCGTATGGGTTCATTTCCTTCAGTGAACTGTACATTAGATATCTGAATAGGAGTAGACAGTAGTTACTTATAGCTTTCTTTAATCTATTTGAGTTTGTTTGTCAACTTAATTTCCTACATTTATTTTTAGACTTCTTATTGTTGGTTTGGCATAAAAGAACTGTTTTATTTTTAAAAGACTTCTGTTGATTTTGTTTTGATAATTATATCAAAACAAAATCAAACAGAAGTATTTGCTTGTTCTTTTCTTCTTTTGCAGTTTTTAAAAAAAATATTATAAAAAAATAGATAGGTACTTAAATTAATACGTTTAACGCTGTTAAACACATGAAAAGTTAATAAAACATTCGTAAGAATAAATTTTGATTGTATAATAACTGAGGCTTTTATTATTTTCTTCCTAATTCATTGAAATTTTGTGATTTCCTGCACGAATTAACACACGAAACTGGGAAACTCGTCAATTTCGAGATCTCGCTAGATTGACGTTCATATACTCACGAGATCTCGCCGGAGCCCCAATCTTGCGAGATTGCATTCCCTTATTCTTCCGAAGTCTGTAAAGGCATTGACTGAGCGGTATGGCCGCCAACTGTATAGAATGCGTAACAGAAACCACGCTCTTACCCTTTGGTAATAAATATAACAGCTGGTACAGCTAACTGGGCTGGCTGGAAATGTTTTATATATCATAATAAAATAAATATCACCGTAGGTACTACGTAGGTCAATAACTTCCCACGTTACTTGCTAATATCGCGGTAAAGTGATGTGTTTATTCCAATTACAAAAGTTCGGTTTCTGATATTAATATCATCATCATCATCCTCTACTCGTTCACTGCTACATAGGCCTCCTCCGTGGCACGCCAACAAGCTCGATCCTGAGCAGTTCTCCGCCAGCAGTGACCAGCCACCTTTTTGATGTCGTCGCTCCATCTCGCCCAAGGGCGTTCTACGCTACGTTTGCCGAGACGCGGTCTCCATTCGAGGACTCGTTTACCACAAGGGTTGTCGGCCGTGCGGCATATGTGACCAGCCCATTGCCACTTCAGCTTGCTAATCCTCTCAGCTATGTCGGTGACTCTGGTCTTCTGTCGGATCACCTCATTTCTGATGCAGTCCTTCAGAGAGACACTCAACATAGCCCGATATTAATATATTATTAAAAATTCTCATAACTTCCGAACATGTAGAGATAGGATTAGGAAATCCTCCTAATATCGTTCATGTCATCCAATGAAACCGTGCTCTGGGTAAGTCTGTATATTTCCGTTACACATTGTATTTTTTAGTGTACAATATGTTTTTTTGGTGTGTATTTTTGTGGTGTACAATAAAGTATATACAATATGTAAAGAAAACCCTGTCCGATTCGTGAAGGTATTGTTAAGTATCGGTAACTGATTCTACTAATGCCCACAAAGACAGGCTAAACTTAAAAAAAAAGTCCCCCTAAAAAAATAAATATTATTTCGTAAAAAGAGATTAGAGAACTTAATACATGTGCGGTAAGCAACCCCATTCCGCGGGTGGCGGGGGGCCGGGCACGCAGCACCTGTGACGTGGTCGCGTCGCTATTGGCTAATAATATTACCGTTGTTGTCACTTTTTTAAAAATTACCAAATTTCGGGGAAATTGGAATTAATTCCCGGGAAAAAAGGATTATTTCAAAATTCATTAGTATTGTTACTATGATGATTATGTAAAATTTTATATTATATTTGGTCAAGTGTTTACCTAACCTTTATTATCCTTATGGGTCGGACAGGGTTTTCTTTACATATTGTATATTTAGCTGATTAAATTAAATGACGAGCAACACAGTTAAGCCCCTTACAAAGTGCCTAACATATCTAAATATCTCGTAAGACACGCGCTAGTTTCATGAAGTACAAATATCTTTAAAACTGTATTATATTCACATTAAAACCTTATACACTGGCGTGTTGAAACACATGGATAAGAAAAATATAGGGCCTTATTTAATATTTACCTCTTAATTTTTTTTTTTCATAAATTTTTTGATGCTTAATTAAAATAATACTGGTACGAAATATTTTACATTTAGTAAAGCTTTTTTAACGTTTACATTACTCGTTAATATTTGTTTAATTTCTTTGTACACACAAAATGTGTTTAATCAGTGATGTCCTCAGAAATTTTGTCTTCTGCGTCTGTGACAGAATATAGGCAAATAGGCTCTTCAAGTTTTATTTAATTTAATTTGGAACCCACCTTAAGGTAAAATTACATGTTAGCAAAACCGAAAGGTTTTTCTGCTTCTTAGTCTGGAAGTTTTAATAAGGGCGACGTAAATTACCATAACATCTAAAGCAATAAATCAGTAACAAAGTAAAATCAAGAACATTGGTTGTCTTGTATTTGCACAGTAGGGTCACGTAAATAATAGCGAGCAAAATTCCATTCCCGAGAGCATGTTTAGGTCATTGAGGTTATTTGCCGAGAGCTTTTGCGTTTCGTTGATGGCCACTGGCTTCGCTCAGGGATTCCTATAGGCGAGACGCCGTCTACATTAGAATGCGCAAAAGGAGATCGTACAAACACTATCTAACAGGACTTTTTTACACACGACGAACGACTTTTATGAAGCAGTTTTAGAACCACGACTGGCTATTAAATTTTGGCTTAAGTTACCCTTTTCTCTCTGAAAAATAAACACTTTTTGAAAAACTTATGATGATGTGAGTACAAATCCATTTATTCAAATTAGCCAGAGAAACAGCACTTTTAGAAGGTTAAAATTACAAAAGACAGTCCCGCAAAACACCCGCCCTTCGCTATTTTCTAGTGCTTTTGCTAAGACGAAGTGGCACAACAAACTTCTTAGTACTACGTCCATGATTATTATTTACTAACTGCTGACCGATACGTCATCTAGGATCTAGGAAAGAAGTAATTGACAAATTATCCTTTGAGTTTGACAGGTCATGGTTTTTTCCATGTGCTAAATTTAATCTAAATTGTACCCTTTCAGCCGTTTTAGCGGGAAACGTGAGAAATGTATGTCATAACACTCATAACAACAGAAATAAAAAAATGTAATATAAAACTAATTAACAAAACCGGCCAAGTGCGTGTCGGACTCACGCACAAAGGGTTCCGTATCATTGATTTATGAAATTAAAGGATATAAGTTATTTGTATGAAAGATTACGCGGTAATAAGCGGTTTACAATTTACGAGGTATTAAAAAAAGCTACTTACTAGATCGCGTTGAAAACAATTTTCGTTAGTAGTTTTTATAGTAATTGACATCATATGTTTTTTTTAGATTTTTCATTTTCAACTCTTTTCCACTTTGGAAGCGTCTGTCACGCAAACTATTCAGTTTAGAAAATAAATATTTTAGGAACCTCGATATCATTTTTGAAGACCTATCCATAGATGTACACGTACGATGTACATGTGCACGTATGTTTGTTAAAAAAAAAATTGAGTTTCAGTTCTAAGTATGGGGAGCCCCCAATGTTTATGATTTTTGATTTTTGCATCAAATAGTTATTGCGGTTCACAGAATACATCTACCTACCAAGTTTCAACAGTATAGCTCTTATAGTTTCGGAAAAAAATGAGTGTGACATACGGACGGACAGACAGACATGACGAATCTAAAGGGTGTAACTGACATCGACGCACAAACGAGTACCATGGATCCAGTACATTATTCTGAACCCCCCAGTGGTGGAATTTTTCGTCGGCTTTTTCATGATTTAAAAAACATTTATATGAAGTTTTTTTTCACTTTAGACCGTTTATAATTGCTATACTTTTATAACCCAATAAGGTTTTAAAGTAAAAATTAATTAATTCGCTAATTACACAAAAAAGCGCAATGAAAACAAAACTCGAAAAACTATCTTATCAGCTGATTTAATAGAGTTCACATCAGGGATCAACGTCATACCTACAAACCCGCACGGCGGCACGCTTGCAACGTTCAAATGCCTAGTCGACACTTTTTTTTAACCACTGTGAATTCTGTAACCTTTCATTACTGACATAAATGACTATCATAATTTTATTGGAGGCATGCTGTGTAGCCTATCCGCGAAGTTTGCGTTACGATGTCAGATACACCCTGTATAAGGGTTTCGTTTTTTGCCATTTGGCTACGGAACCCTAAAACCATGTCATTACTATCCTTGCTCAAATACAAAAGGACGAAAATAATGTCAAAGACCTGAAGAAAATATCAAAGTTTTATGAGCAGCAAATCATCAAAGATTTATTATACGAAAATAAGATTTTACTACAAATCTGACCCACTTCAAAGAAATAAAAAACAGATGAAATGTATTCATTTAATGTAAATAGGAAATCCTAAAACAGAAAATGAGTTGAATATGTAGCGATGGTCGCAGTCGCTACAATACAATAATAACACAAAGGATTGCGCAACTATTGACGTCCCAACGATTGACGACCTTCCGCGAAAGGGTGCATATAAATCATACCAGAACAAGGATCTTGGAAAACAAAGCGCGTATGTAAGACAAAGAGCGTGGGTCCTGACCGCCTCAGCGAGGGTGTCGCACATTGTCGGACATCTGTTGGTTAACCCATTGTTCGTTGGAGAAAGTTCCGCGGACGACGCGATTCTGTCAACCTATTGTGCACCGCCGGAGAAAGCGCGCTGACCATACCGAACTGCCTTGCACGTGGACCGAAGGCGCGGCCCGGTCCACCGGCCAATCAGACGGCACGTTCTTCCACGATCAACAAATCAGCATCAAGAACGCCCGATCAGTCAGCCCCACTCCGGTTTAGAGATAGCTGTATTATTGTCTAGTATTTAAGCTTGTGCATAGCTCGTAAGAGATCCCTTTCACACATTAACATAATATCGTATATCATAAGATCACGCATTACTGTCAGACATTTTACATTGTAACATAGTCGCGTCTCTACTCTTGTAATTAGGTAACTTATAGCATACATTGTACTCTAGACTTACGTGCAATATACAACGTTATACCTATTCGCGTTTTAATTACACAACACGCCCTACGCGCCAAAGTGGTGACCCCGACGTGATTAAAACCCGACGATTAAAACCCGACGATTAAAACCGATTAAAACCGACGTGAGACTAACCGGCGCGAGTCTAACCGTCGTAATACAAGACCGACGTGACTTCAAGACTGACGTGACGATACTCGTGATCAGCACATTCTAGTGGCTTCCCACAAGCGGGTTTCCCCACTAGGATTTCAAGAGGCTATATTCGCGGTATTGTAGCGTTACAACAGCAGCGTTTCTTCAGGATGGCGACCAGCAACGCACCACAGGTAGAAGGGCGAGTCGACACGCTCACACTACAAGCACGGCTGTCTGAGTTTTGGCCAGCGTATCCCAGGCTATGGTTCACGCACTTCGAAGCAGTAATGGCGCCACAGAAGTCAGGTGATGACGCGCGCTATCAAGCAGCTATCGCACGACTAGGCCTGGACGCACTACAACAAGTAAGTGACATTATCGCCAAACCGCCCACTGAAAACAAGTACGAAACCCTGAAGGCCAGACTCATCAGCGTCTACGAGGAGTCCGAGAGCCGGAAGCTGCAAAAGCTGATGGATGAGATGGAACTCGGAGATCAGAAACCCTCACAGCTGTTACGAAAAATGCGGGAACTAGCCGGACAGAAGATACCCGACAGCACACTGCGCATCATGTGGACCAAGTTACTTCCACCTTCAGTACGCGCTGTTCTCACCGTGAGCGACATAACTGACTTAGAAAAGTTGTCGCAAATGGCAGACACTGTCATGGACACTATCGCGCTACCTAACCAGGTCGCGCAGATTACACACACGAGCGGTATGACTGCCCTACACGAACAAATAAGGCAGTTATCTCTGGAGCTAGCTGAACTCAAGAACAGTCAGGAACACAGACCAAGATCACACAGACCATACGACAGACGGCGTTCAAGACCGCGCTCAGCAAGCCGGGATAATAGCAATCGCAAGTATTCAGAGCAATCACTTAATTGTTATTATCATCGCAAGTTCGGTAAAGAAGCGCGAAAGTGTACGCGTCCGTGCAATTTCGATGGCAACAGCGCCCAGTCGGAAAACTAACGCCTGCGTCGGTTGAGGCGGCAACTGACGCGAACAACACTTCTCACCGCCTATTCATAACTGATAAGAATTCGCGTCTGTCATTTCTTATTGATACCGGCGCAAACGTTTCCGTGATACCGAGAACCAAAGGCGGGAAAGCAAAACAAACCGATTTCTGTTTGTACGCGGCAAACAACACGATTATCCCAACGTACGGAGAGAAAACGTTACAACTGGATCTCAACCTACGACGGCCGTACACCTGGAAATTCATCGTCGCTGCAGTCAGCAAACCAATCATCGGTGCAGACTTCCTGAAACGTCATCAACTTCTTGTCGACATAGCCGGCCGACGCCTCGTCGACAAAGTTACTAATATGACCGTCAGAGCATCTGTCATTCAGTCCGCCGAACCCACAGTTCGAAGTATCGACATGGAACAGCCGTATCACCAGCTCCTCAGTAACTTTCCTGACATCCTGCGACCGTCATGCACGAAGGATACTCCCAAACACAGGGTAGAACACCACATTGAAACTGCTGGTCCACCAGTGTACAGCAAGTGCAGACCGCTTCCTCCACATCGCTACCTGCCCGTGAAGAAAGAATTCGAGCTCCTGATGCAGCAAGGAATTTGCCGACCAAGCAAAAGCCCTTGGGCCAGTCCACTACATGTCGTACCTAAGAAAAACGGCGACTTACGAATCTGCGGAGACTACAGGAGACTCAATGACGTCACTAAACCCGATCGCTACCCAGTCCCACGCCTCAAGGATTTTACATACCTGCTTCACGGCAAGAAAATCTTCTCCACTCTCGATTTAAACCGAGCCTATTCACAATTGCCGATCTTCGAACCCGATATCGAGAAGACAGCGATCACAACACCATTCGGTTTATTCGAATTCCCACGAATGTGCCCAGGTCTCAAGAATGCTGGACAGACATTCCAACGATTCATACACGAAGTACTGAACGGGATAGACTACGCTTTCCCATTCATCGACGATGTCATCGTTGCATCTGAAAGCGAAGCAAGCCATATCGCGGATCTGCAGGAAGTTTTACGCCGATTAGACACGTATGGTGTCACTATCAACCCATCTAAGTGTGTCTTCGGCGGCGAAACAGTCAAGTTCCTAGGTTACGAAGTATCGAGCGCGGGAATCAAGCCACTACAGGACAAAGTCAATGCAATAATAGAATACCCCAAACCGAAAACCATTCAAGACTTACGAAGATTTATGGGGATGATAAATTTCTATAGAGACAGCGTTAGGAATGCAGCCGAGATACAAGCACCGTTAAACGCCTTTCTTCATAACTCAAAAAAACGAGACAAAACGGAAGTAGCGTGGGACGACCAGTCAACAAAAGCCTTCGAGTTGTGCAAACAGAGCATAATAGATGCTGCGTTATTGTCTTACCCATCTCGTGCGCCCGACGACAAAATCGCTTTGTTTTGCGATGCGTCGGCTACCTGCGCCGGCGCATCCCTCCAACAATTGCGTAACAATAAACAATGGGTGCCACTCGGATATTTTTCAAAAAAATTCTCCGAAACACAAACGAGATATAGCACAAATGATAGGGAGTTACTTTCGATTTTCATGGCGATAAAACACTTTCGAAAAATCTTTGAAGGCAGAGAACTCATCATTTATACTGACCACAAACCGCTGATTTACGCAATTCGCAAGCCCCCGTCTGATAACGACACACCACGCCGAATCCGCCAATTGCTCTTCATTAGCGAGTTTACTACCGATATCCGACACGTGAGCGGGGCACAAAATATTGTCGCAGATGCACTATCGCGCGTCGAGACAATCGACACGCCATCACCTATCAACTACGACGAGTTATCTCAAGCTCAAGAAAACGACAGTTGTTTACCTGCATTATCTCAACAGACCAACATACAACTCAAGAAAATCATCTTACCTGGTACCAACAAGCCAATATTCTGCGAAACATCAACGTCACATGTTCGTCCATATCTAACAGCTGATTTTCGTCGCACAGCTTTCAACGCCGTGCACAGTCCAAGTCATCCCGGAGTACGAGCTACACGGAAGCTGATGCAAGAACGATTCTTTTGGCCCTCAATGAACACCGACATCGGGTTGTGGACCAAAGCATGCAATTCGTGTCAGCTCTCCAAAATACAGCGACACAATCATAGCGACATCGCAACATTCCCACCGAGCGAACGATTTCAACACATTCACATCGATATCGTTGGTCCGCTACCTACATCAGCATGTGGACACAAATACTTACTCACAATGATCGACCGGTGCACTCGATGGCCTGAAGCTGTACCACTTCAAGAGACAACCGCTGAAACCGTCGCAAGAAAGCTATACGAAGTCTGGATATCCCGTTTCGGTTGTCCAATAAGAATCACAACTGATCAAGGACGACAGTTTGAAAGTCGACTATTCAAAGACCTAGCTCAACTACTCGGCGCAGACAGAACCCGCACTACTGCCTACCACCCGCAGAGTAATGGAATCGTCGAGCGTTGGCACAGATCGTTGAAAGCCGCGCTCATGGCTAGACTAGAAAACAGCAACAAATGGATCTACGAGTTGCCTACTGTTCTAATGGGTCTAAGAGCCGCTATCCGCTCCGACTCTGACACAAGCGCAGCGCAACTCACCTACGGTCAAGCTATACGCCTACCAGGTGACTTCATATCACCAACACCAGTCACACCGAAGATGGACCAGGACTATGTCAATCACCTGCACGACATCATCACGAAGCTCACACCCACATACAAATCGCATGCAAACAAGCGATGTATGTTCGTGCATAACGATCTACAAACATGTAGCCACGTGTTTGTACGCGACGACACCGTCCGCAAACCTCTGCAGCATCCATACCAAGGTCCATACCCGATCATCGAACGCAAGGAAAAGTACTTCACAATACAACTACCCGGACGATCAAGCAACATATCGATCGATCGCCTCAAACCTGCGTACACTATCAACACAGAAGATGACCCCAGGCAAACAAACAGCGAGACCAGTCAAGCACCTGCAGTTACCACAGACGAGCAAGCCACAGCCAAGACTCCAGCACCTGCAGCGACCGCAGACGAGCAATCCAGCCTACTACCAGCCCAGCATACGAGAGAACAACGTACTAGGTCAGGCAGGATCGTTAAGACGCCTGCACGCCACGTATATTTCGCGTGAGGGGGAGAGTACTGTAGCGATGGTCGCAGTCGCTACAATACAACAATAACACAAAGGATTGCGCAACTATTGACGTCCCAACGATTGACGACCTTCCGCGAAAGGGTGCACAATAAATCATACCAGAACAAGGAACTTGGAAAACAAAGGTGTATGTAAGACAAAGAGCGTGGGTCCTGACCGTCTCAGCGAGGGTGTCGCACATTGTCGGACATCTGTTGGTTAACCCATTGTTCGTTGGAGAAAGTTCCGCGGACGACGCGATTCTGTCAACCTATTGTGCACCGCCGGAGAAAGCGCGCTGACCATACCGAACTGCCTTGCACGTGGACCGAAGGCGCGGCCCCGGTCCACCGGCCAATCAGACGGCACGTTCTTCCACGATCAACAAATCAGCATCAAGAACGCCCGATCAGTCAGCCCCACTCCGGTTTAGAGATAGCTATATTATTGTCTAGTATTTAAGCTTGTGCATAGCTCGTAAGAGATCCCTTTCACACATTAACATAATATCGTATATCATAAGATCACGCATTACTGTCAGACATTTTACATTGTAACATAGTCGCGTCTCTACTCTTGTAATTAGGTAACTTATAGCATACATTGTACTCTAGACTTACGTGCAATATACAACGTTATACCTATTCGCGTTTTAATTACACAACACGCCCTACACGCGCTAAAAATATGTTAATGAACAAAGACTTCCTTCGAATTCCAAAAGGGAATAAATATAAACTTTTTATTTTGTATGTACCAATGAAAATACAACCTTATTTGTTTGTGACTGCTTTTTACTTCAAATAAAAACTTCTTGATGAACGAAATAAACAAATAAATAAGCTCAGAAATATTCAGTGGATGTACAAACAAGTTATTGTTACACTTGTTTTTCAGATTCGAGACACCGTTAGCCAAATTTCTGAATAGGTTTATTCGGTGCGTGAAAGGCATTGAATGACTTAACTAGATTAAGTATATAGCACTACAACTCCCCGAAGAAACAAAATAAAAATAAATAAATATACTTATACGGACAAATCACACAGATTGAGCTAGCCCCAAAATAAGTTCGAGACTTGTGTTATTTTCATCCTTAAGGGTTATATTTCAACGTTAAGTAATGTAACCGGTTATTCAAGTAACGAGTGATCACTATGGATGTGCCCGATCGCACGCCGGGGACAGACACTCGCAGTGCTGATTCCAAACGTGATATCCTATTGAATCGATATTGATTTCAGTCTGCACTGTAGCATACACTTGTTGTTTTCATTACCAAGCTATTAGTTTCAGTTTAGCATTGCTGTTTGTTTCTTTTTTTATAATTCTGAACTAGTGCATCCCGCCTGATGGTAAGCAGTGATGCAATTGTTGTGGGTAAAGCGCGCGCTTATTAAGAGTCTGTTCACTCAAAAATCCTGACTGAATAGGAATGAAGACGGCAGTTGAGCGAGGTGATGTAATGTTAAACCCAACAACACGACCAACGATATTGCGCCAGAGGGAGATTGATCTGGAGACCCTCTACGTGCGAACTCCCGACACAATAACTTACTGTTTCTGGAGTACCTACTTGCAATACTTGCTGCGCGTGCTCTTTGATACAAAAACGATTGAACAAACACTTTACAGCAATAAACATATGTAGCTCATAAAATAGAATAACACACAGAATAACCCACTTTTTGTTGTGATATTTCCACGATGCGGTGAAACCGCGGGGCACTGCTAGTATTTGATATAATAAGCTTCCCGAAAATTGCGATCTCTAAATTACCTTAAATGACTTGAAGGAGAAAAACGTTAAAATGATATAAGGAGTGCTGGCCGAAAGAATGTCATAATACACTCGTATAGTTCAGCGGCGTCGTTTCGCCGGCCAGACATGTACCTACCTCACCGGCCCGGTTGACTTTTAAAATTCGAGTGAGAATGAATGCAGCTGATAAATAAATATTTTCCTTTTATTTCCACAACAACGCGCTTCCTTTGTTGATGTGTTCATATTGCACCCTTCTCGGAAATAATTATAAAGTGCTCAAATAGCTTTTAACAGTGTTAACGAATACCGACTTTTCTATAAAGCATTTTGAACCCCTGTTTTAATAAAATCGTATTTTATAAGGAGAATATTTAATTACAAGTGATCTACTAAGATGAAGCATAATGAAATATATTGTTATTGAATTCAAAGGGCCCGTTAAAGGATGGGGGCGTGGGATAGAAAGAGATGAGATAGGACGACCCCGCCCCGTCCATTGAGATGGTGAAATAGGTTGTACTAGATCAACAAAGATCAAAAGAACGGTAACATTTAAAGTAGGTACTTACAATTGACACTGAGATCGACGGAGGCATCGAGCTGTTGGCCCTCGGACATGGCTCTATTCCACACCACGCACCGGAAGACTGCGCCATCGTCTTCCCTCGTCGGCATGAGAGTCAGGGTTGCCACAGTGGGCTCCGAGCGAGTCTTGGCGTGTGCTATCGTTGCATCCAAGGGGTAAGTTGAACCCTCTCGGTACCATCTGAAAAATAACACTCGTTAACATACTGCGTGAGCACATGGACTTTTACTACATGCTTTTACTAGGGCCTGCGCAGCCGACGGAGTTTTCTCCGCGGCGCAGCAAAAAGTTCGCTCCGCGGATAAAAAATCTACCGCGGATTTACCGCGAACTCAACGCACACGGTGTGCGGTCATTTGTTGCCCAAAAATGTAGAGAAGTGAGAGTACACAACGCGGACTAAAGTCCGCCATGTGCGTTGCTTCGCCGTGTCAAACGAATTCTATTTTAATCGGGGACTCCCCGTACTTTTGTCCGGTACGCTCTCTGCATGTCCTCGGTTATTCGGAGGACTTTTTGTACGCGGTAATTTTAATCCCACGTTTACGTTACTCGATACAGTTTTAAACCAACCATTTTAGCAAGCTATTAAAGTGGATAACTGATTTTCTCGTGTGTACGAAAAAACTGTAAAGAAGGTTCATTTTATTACGAGCTTTTGTAAAAACTCTCTTGTGTCTTTCTCTCTTTCTCTATATGTGATAATGGACTGAGTTTAAAGTTAAATTCACACTTTTCCTCGACGCCTTATTACTTAATCTAGAGCGTGTGAGTGAATTTACATTAGTCGCACACCCTTCGGTATTCGGCAAAATAAGTAATGTTTATTGCTTTTTCCCATTGAAATACAGCATTAATCTATTTTCTGTTTGAACCACTGCCACTAGGCTTTTAGGCCTGCGGTTTCTAAAAGAAAGATTAACAAAATTTTCCTCTGTTGCCTGAATGTAACAAAAGAATCCATTTTAATTCTATGATAGCAATTATTATTCTCATTTACAAACCAGCTGTTATTAAAACCCTGAGTATTATAAATAACAGTTCAAAGGTTTATATTTCAAAAATAGCTATTTAATTAGTGGTTAATGTAATCTGAAAATATAAATTGACAGCTATAATTAAATCAATTTTGCGTACGTTATTATGAATATTATGGTAGGTAACGTAGTATAAGGCACGATATTTTAATGATACGAGTTATGACTGCGTACAAACATACTTATATTATTGTTATTTCAATATTTTGTGTACTGCTGCAGTTTCTACAATTATACGTGAACATCGATGAAGGTGATACACAAGTACTGCTGTACGATGCATACGTACAACTACATAGCTACATGTGTTTAGGTACTTTAGAATTTAGATCCCACTCAGAATATCATTTAAAATTTAAACAGGAAGGTGGCTAAGTTTCTCGTTTTACAGACCTCTTACTTTACGTATATTTTAGTGAGTGCCCAGCTCTTTCCTTTGATTTCCTTATTTTGCAGATATGTAAGTTGCTGTTTCATACTTTATTATTACACTACATGTAACTGCTAGTGGTCCTTTTACAATGTCGGTCCTTGGTGCCACAGTTCGTAACACAGCCACGACTGGAAGTTGGGACATAATGGAAGCTATACAGGTGTAAGGTATGTATAAACTTTTAGCGCTAATCATGGTTAGATTTTAATTCAAATTAAAGTTGTGCGACTTGCTCCTACGCTTATAAAAGTCAAAATTTGTCAAAGAAGTTGAGAGTAAGTGTTGAAGTTGACAATCTTATGGCGTTTGAAAGTTAAGTAGTACTCAAAGCAGTCATATTATTATAAATTACGTCAGCAATAAAACAATCCAAGTGTATAATATTTTATGCGAAATTGTTACAGAAACTTCTATTGGTAAATTTAAGACAACTTTAAGCCAACATTAAGCTGATTTCTATTTATTGTATTTTTTTTTAAATAATTATAAACTAGTGCTTGACAGCAAACCCGCCTGATGGTAAGCACTGATGCAATCGTTGATGGTAAAGCGCACTAGTTTATTAAGCCTATTCACATAAAAAAAACTAAGGAATAGGAAGGATGACGGCAGTTGAGCGAGGTGATGCAATGATAAACCCAAGACCAACACGACCAAACGAAGCTGCGCTAGAGGGAGATTGATCTGGAGACTCTCCACGACAAAACTCCCGACACAACAACATTTGGCGCATCGTACCCGCCACACATCGCAACACAACTGCTCAGACCCGTCCTCCGTACGGCTTCACGAGACATCATGCCGGAACACGACGAATCACACGACTTTTTCTGGTGGGTGGTAACTTCTGCCGGCAGCCGTTATGGACTACCACCGAGACACTTAATATTAATAGCAGTCTCCAGTATTCAGAGGCTTGACGTTGAACTTTACAGATTACAAATTCAATATAATGTGTAGGTACCTGTGTCGTGTGCCAAGCGGCTGCTCTGCATTGACAAAGAACACATGCAACAGTCATGATACCAATTTTAATTCCAAAAAACCGGCCAATTGCGTGTCGGACTCACGCACAAAGGGTTCCGTACCATTGATTTATGAAATTAAAGAATTTAAGTAATTTGTATGAAAGATTACGCGGTAATAAGCGGTTTACGATTTACGAGGTATTAAAAAAAACTACTTACTAGATCTCGTTCAAAACAATTTTCGTTGGTAGTTTTTATAGTAATGTACATCATATGTTTTTTTTAGATTTTTCATTTTAGAAGTTAGAGGGGGGTGGGGTCCAACATTTTTCCGCTTTGGAAGCGTCTGTCACGCAAACTATTCGGTTTAGAAAAAAAAATATTTTAGAAACCTCGATATCATCTTTGAAGACCTATCCATAGATACCCCACACGAATGTGTTTGATGAAAAAAAAAAATTTTTGAGTCCCCATATTTAGAACTGAAGTTCTAAGTATGGAGAGCCCCCAATATTTATTATTATTTTTTAATTTTTGCATCAAAATCTTAATGCAGTTCACAGAATACATCTACCTACCAAGTTTCAACAGTATAGCTCTTATAGTTTCGGAAAAAAATGGCTGTGACATACGGACGTACAGACGGACAGACAGACATGACGAATCTATAAGAATTCCGTTTTTTGCCATTTGGCTACGGAACCGTAAAAACGCATGCTTTATATTTAAATGTAAAACAAATGTATATTGATACAGTTCAATATTTTTCTTTTCAGAATTGAATCTGGTAGCAACTGCAATACCGATTACAGCTAAAAATAACCACAGCATACTGAAGCTACAACTGGAAGTTATTCAGCGTTCACACTGCGTCTCACAGTTCATGTATCCAAGACACATACCCGGTTAAACGTAGCACCTCGTATACCGAGTTTTTGTGACGTGTATCCAGAACGCCTAGTTTTCATCCGGCCGAGATGCCGACCTTTTTATGCAAACTAGCGCCGGCTCCCCGACGACGACTTTGCGGGCTCACATGACATCATTTTCAAATATCCCGGTAAAACCCGGTTTAGTGCATCGTTTCAATTTCATTATTTGTATCGGGCTGTAATATGTTGGTAGAAGCGGTCATTCCGATAGCCAGCTGCCCGCTGGGTACTACCCTCAGTGCGGGCTTTTCCTCCTCGAGTCTAATTGAATCCGAGTCACTACCTACATGAAATTTATCACCACATTTATCAGCTTTTTATCTTCCCCGTACGCCGTTCCTAATGCGTTAGGTAAAAGCCAATTACGGTTTGCTACGAAAACGTACAAAATGGAGCGGAATTATTGCCGACAACCACACACACTTTGGCTAGGCTGGGTCAAGCTTTCAGCAGTTTGTACAAATCACAAGTAGGATTGCCGTCTTGAAACATGATACTCAAGAAATCACGTCAGGAATTTTTTCATACAATTTCATTGTTTTCGGAGGAATGACGAATGTGTTAGTGAATAATAAACCACCAGAAGGAACATTATGACGAATATAATTATCTTTCAATACGGGCTTACAGTACTGCCTGTAATTTTCTTTGCCTCAGTGATATAAAAAAACTTTTTATTTCACCGAGGCTTTAACAATCTGTGAATAAATTATTCCACGATGAAAATGTATGGCTTTCGATTTTCCTGAACGAATCCATACTAATATTATAAATGCTAAAGTAACTCTGTGTGTCTGTCTGTCTGTTACGCTTTCCCGCTTAAACCTCTCAACCGATTTTGATGAAATTTGGCACAGACAATCTTAAAACCATGAGAAAGAACATAGGCTACCTTTTATCCCGGAAAAATTTGATGTTCCCGAGGGAAATCTAAAAAGCGCGATATAACCGAACTCCACGCGGGCGAAGCCGCGGGCGTAAAGCTAGTTTATAATAAAAGCCAAGGAGCATTATATTATAAGATCAGGTGGTCTATAGTTACGGACAGGGGTTATAGGTAAATCTGTAGTTACGGACGTTCCTACGCCGTATTATTTACGGGCATAAGTTTATATCGGGACCCAAAACTAGTAGTGAGTGACAAAACGGTTTGATAGTCCGTTTCCCTACCACCGAGGTCTTTTTAACTGTCCGAAATTTTCTATATTACATTTGTTTTGCTGGAGCAAGTACTTTCGGACAGCCCTATATTTTCGACCTTAATAAACCCAACTTATGCCTCAAAGTAATCACATTGCATAAAGTTTCATTTACATCAAATATAAAGAATATAGTTCAAATAATATTCAAACTCACACATGTTAACTGGCAATTACAATTAGATGTTTAATTTGTAACTTTATGATTATATTACGACAAAGTTTTAAAAGTGACACGCCTACATATCAACGGTAAATACTGCGAGACTTTCGTCGTTAATTTAACTTGCATACATTGTGTAATAAGTATGTACATTGTGTTTTAACATTATTATCTACAATAAGTTTGTAGGGCAGTAGGTATTTAAAAAGTTTTTGAGTGAATTCTGGGACACAGGCCTCCTCTCGGTGGGCGGCCCAGGAGTGGGAACATTATACATATAAATAAATATATACTACATAATATAAATATATACATGTAATAATACATAGAAATACCGATTTTAGGTAGTGATCTACCGATTTTTTGTCTGCCGACCTCGCGCTTTGACGTTGGAGCAGTGGAAAAATTAACGGATATAATTGAAATATCGAGCTTTTTTTTTAGAAATACCGATTTTTATTACCGATAGGTACTAATATACGGATTTTTGCTGGCAATTCTACCGATCTCGCTTTTTGACGTTCGAGACCACTGGTACTAGCTTTCCGCCCGCGTGGAGTTCGGTTATATCGCACTTTTTAGATTTCCCTAGGGAATATCAAATTTGTTCCGGATTAAAAGGTAGCCTATGTCCTTTCTCAGGGTCTAAAGATTGTCTGTGCCAAATTTCATCAAAGTCGGTTGAGAGGTTTAAGCGGGAAAGCTTAACAGACAGACAGACAGACAGCGTTTCTTTCGCATTTATAATATTAGTATGGAATTTGCAGTGAATTGGTTATTGTTGTATGTTTTGGGGATAGCTTTAATGGAGAAAAAAACTTACAAATCTCGCCACTAGAGGCGCTGATATCGTTTGACCCAAATAAACTGTCAAAACCCATTGTAATTTGTTCGAGTTCACGTTGTTTGTAAAAATTTTAAAAATATGCCGCGTTGTGTAGCAATTTCTTGCAATAATAATGGAAATCACTCTTCCCTAAAGATATTCATTTCAATT
The DNA here is from genome assembly GCA_017933935.1 of Sesamia nonagrioides. Classification (NCBI taxonomy): domain Eukaryota; kingdom Metazoa; phylum Arthropoda; class Insecta; order Lepidoptera; family Noctuidae; genus Sesamia; species Sesamia nonagrioides. The sequence continues at coordinate 108,546 of JADWQK010001437.1, read as the reverse complement.
TAGAACAGAATATATGTATGTATAAATAGATTTCAGTAAAGATTATGTTGATGTCTCTATAGCTTTCTGGGGGCGGTAAATCAATATTTTTCTCTTGAATTTCTTGTTCTTGATGAACCTCGAAGTTAAAATTGCGGTCATACGATTCAAGTCTGGATAATAATTTTAGGTTAATAGGGTTGAAACTTTCAAAATATGGCAATAATAAGTACATTAATATTTACTTAAATATAACTAAAGAAACATTAAACCTAATACAAAATTAATGTAACTTAAAACACTAATAAGTCTGCATTTAGTTTAAAGTCTGGGCATTGTTATTTGCCTGGTAATTAGATCAGCTTTTCGTCCTTTTACTGAAGCTCCTCTAGACTTTTAACTCCTTTTTTAACTTGAAACAGTCCATGTACAATACATTGCTCTGCTATTACCTAAAAAAAACTCTTCAAACACCAAAAAAAAACTCAACATAAAACGTGATACGACTGACAGCTAATATTTTTATGAGTCAAACGCCATCAGCGACATCTGCAAATAGCTTTGCGTTTTCTAATTTCTTCCCCATTGATTACAGTTTTATGTTTAACTACACACAGCGCCAAATTTTGAGGAATACAAAAAAGGCCCCTAAAAAACTTGTGGGTTTTTGATAATTGGTTCTGTAATATTATGGGCTTACCATAATTTCTTTCCAAATTATATTTATGTGTAATTTTTCAACCCTCTAACAAAAATTGACCACTCAAGTATTTGTTTACACTTTAAAGTTCCAAGTGTTTATGCAATCTTTGGTGGTCCTAACTCAATACAATGGTTTTGTTTGGAGAGTTAACGTTGTATTGCATACAAAATGAAAGATTTGCCGTAGCCAGGGTAATAACGATTTGAGGAAGGTCATACCTACCGTTTAGTCAGTCGACATATCGAGTAGAACGTTACCATCAAGCGAATTTTTCTTAAACCACTACTTACTGTGGAGGGCCTGTTATGGTGTGGTGTGGTATAAGTTTAAGTGGTAGGCCATAACATCGGCTGCCGGCAGAAGTTACCACCCACCAGACAAAGTCTTACCGCCAAGCGCCAAGTCGTGGGTTTAACATTGCATCACCTCGCTCAACTGCCGTCATCCTTCCTATTCCTTAGTTTTTTAAGTGAATAGGCTTAATAAACCAGTGCGCTTTACCATCAACGATTGCATCACTGCTTACCATCAGGCGGGATTGCAGTCAAGCACTAGTTTATAATTATTTAAAAAAAAATAATAACGCACGGGCCCCATCTGCGCACATAGTGGGTGAATATTTAAATAAAACTGGTGTAACCCAGATGGAGTGTCCAGCACGATCGCCGCACTTGAATCAAATGGAAAATGCCAGGGTCATGATTGCACGAAGGGTTCGTAACAGAAAATCAAATGGAAAATGCCAGGGTCATGATTGCACGAAGGGTTCGTAACAGAAAGCCTGCCCCCAGGAATGTTGAAGACCTGAAAATGGCGCTGGTTGAAGAATTGGACATTTCGTCAGGAAATGATCGCAGATGTCATTGACTAGACTTATTCAAGCCCATATGAGAGTAACACGCGCTATTAATCCTTTTTAAAATGTCTTTAATATAATTACATCCATTATTACGTATACATCAGAAATATTCAGTCGAGGGTACTTTTTATGAAATAAAACCTAATAAACCCCACAGTTTTATTTTTTTTGACTAACAAACTCAAGGAAAGCAAAAACATCTAAAAAAATAATGCATTTGTGTTTCTGTAATTTTGCCTGTGTGCTATTTCTGAAACATGATTGTTTTAAATAGCGTTATTTCTTGAACGCCTATTCAGCTGATATTTATTGTATCAAATACTATTACATTACTATACTAAAGTACTGTACATTTGTACTGTACTTTTTTTTTATTACTATTACATTACTTTCCTTGTGCTATTATTATTATACTATTTTCTTTTCAGATTTTATTGCTGTAGGTCTGAAATGAAGCTCCTGGTCCAATTTTGCTTTGAAAATCTACTCATATACATCTTACACGTAAATTTATGTATTGCGGAAGGCGGAACGTAAGTGTTGCGAGAATAATCACATAAGTTATGCTTTAAACGTGAGCGGAATTACGAAACAAAATCCGTGTCTTACTTGATGGTAGGTTCGGGCGAGCCCCCCGAGCTTGAGCACGAGAGGTTGAGCTCCCTGCCTTCCTGTGATTGTGCGTGAGATCCGGGCGTGAGCACAGGCGCGCGCGGGCTCGTCAACACGGTCAGCGCGTGCCCCTGCGCATGCAGCGTACGCCCCGACCCGCCAGCCTTCACGCGGCACTCGAACCGCCCGTTGTCACGCTCATACGATACATTCGCCACCAGCAAGTCAAAGCGACCCTCCGTCGGCGCATACGAAATCCTGAAACAAAACATGTTCTTTTTAATTCCGAAGAAGCGAAGCCTTACAATCCCTAATGGGTTCGCTCATTATTTTCTAGGATCGACAGATCCCTCGTGATCCTACAAAGCAAAAAAGCGTCAGTATGCGAACATGAATATGTTCCCTCGAGATATCGACGTTTAAGCAACTAGGTCGTCGACTCTTTAGACTGCTAGCAGAATATTTGCAAGCCGTTTTTAAATAGACATACACACCGACACACTAAGTGCATTATGTATTTATTGTTTGATGTAATTTTTACAGTAGTGTAGCAGTGTGTGTGTGGTGAAAATAGAAAATCAAATACTTTTTCCACCGGGAAAAGCTGTGACAGGATGCTAATCATGGTTATGTATTTTGGTAGCGAAATGGCACAAAGGAATTTTACGTAATTCCCTCTTAGTGGTGACATGAAGGCCCCGTTATGTAGCTACAACCTTAATATTATTGTGGTTGCTGGCGGAATGTTGAGAAAGACTTTCTGTTTGGCTTATTACGAGATGGCACTGACAGCTATATTCCATTTACATTATTAGTACGTATTACAAATGATAATCTCGTTGTGCTTAAAATAAACAATATGAAGGATATTCTGACAAAAGCAGAAATTTTATGCCAAAAATTAACACACAATCTTATATTTTTTTAGGAGACTCTGTTTGTTCAGGTGACCGAAAACGTCAAATTTGTATTTTTAGGATCGTAAGGAAGGAAACTCTAGATTGATAATAAATTGGCGAGTACAATATTACCGTTTGGGACCATTAATGCCTAACATTAATGTTATATTAGCAAGGAAAAGGGCACTACTTACCTCCTGACTGTAACGAAAATACAAAGATAATCTAATAATATATATTTATGTATGTATTAGCTTTCCGCACGCGGCTACGCCCGCGTGGAGTTCGGTTATATCGCGCTTTTTAGATTTCCCTCGAGAATATCAAATTTTTCCGGGATAAAAGGTAGCCTATGTTCTTTCTCAGGGTCTAAAGATTGTCTGTGCCAAATTTCATCAAAATCGGTTGAGAGGTTTAAGCGGGAAAGCGTAACAGATAGACAGACAGATAGACAGACAGACAGACAGACAGACCGACAGACCGACAGACAGACAGACAGAGTTACTTTCGCATTTTTAATATTAGTATGGATATACTAATAATCATGCTGAAGAATTTGTTCTTCTATTTGTTTGTATGAAGATACTTATCTAGGTACTACTGGTCAGATCTGAAAGAAATTATTTTGAGGAAGGCTACAGGCTATAATACAATATGTAAAGAAAACCCCGTTCGACACATAATGAATAAAAAAGGTTAGGTAAACACATGACTAAATAAAATATGAAATTTTACATAATCATCATAGTAACAATACTAATGAATTCGCGAATTAATCCCAACTTTCCCAAAATTTGGTAATTTTTTAAAAGTGACATCACCATTTTAGGCGATATTATTATGAGCGAACCTCCTTTTGCTAAATAATATTTATTTCTTTAGGGGGATTTTTTTAAGTTTAGTCCGTCTTTGTAGGTATTAGTACAATCAGTTATCGATACCTAAAAATACCTTCACGGATTGGACAGCGTTTTCTTTACATATTGTATACGATCGAGTTATGCCGCCTAATATTTATTTCTTTAGGGTTTTTTTTTAGTTTAGTCCGTCTTTGTAGGTTACAGTCAGTTATCGATACCTAAAAATACCTTCACGGATCGGGAAGGGTGTTTCTTTACATACTGTATAAGATCAAGTTATGCCGCTTAGAAATCAAGCAACGAAGTGATGCCTGCTTGTGCTGGCAGGTGATGCGATGCGACGAAGTGAGTCGGGGGAATAACAACATTTTACGCGGTGATGACACGGGTAGAAAGAAGCAAGTTTATTAGACAAGCCACATAGTGATTACTATGTCATCATCATCATCTCAGCGTTAATCCCAGTCGCATCCGAAGCTTTTTCAGCTTTGGAGTCTGGGGTCCGCTTTACCAGTCTAACTGCTGATTTTGGCTAAACTTCGATATTTTCCGTGAAGCGACTCCCGTCTGACCTCCACAACCCGAAGGCGATATCGAAGCATTGCAGTTAGATCAATTGTTGGACTTTTGAAGGCTCCAACAACCCGTAACGATTGCCATTAGATGTTCATATGGCAACCGGGACCAACGGCTTAACGTGCTTTCCGAGGCACGACCTGACCAGTGCAAATATTCATATTCATGCATACAAATATTTGCACAGCGCGGGGATATAACCCGCGCCTCCTTGCGCAGCGGCCACGTTCGCTACCGCTACGCCACGGAGGCTGTCCATAGTGATTACTATGTGATATATCATATTTCGTCGAAGAAAAGCTCACAAATTTATGTTCCATAGACTCAAAAGTAAATTTATCAGTCAGAAATAAATTAGGCAATCCATTAAAGGATGAGTTTTTAATGAAAATTGCTTTTGTTCAGAACTTGTGATGTTAGAACAGGGGAGATAACGGTATCCCTAAATTATAAATGTCATCGGCTTCCAATAGCTTTGGCTGTGCAAACAATTTTAATATTGGCTCTCGCGGGAAGGGAAATATTTAACTCAAATATGTAATAACGGGTGTATCTAACATCGTAACGCAAACTTCGCGAAAAGGCTAGACCGCATGCCACTAATAAAATTATGATAGCCATTTATGTCGTTAATGAATGGTTACAGAATACACACTGTTTAAAAAAAAGTGTCGGCTTGGCTTTTGAACGTTGCAAGCGTGCCGCCGTGCGGGTTTGTAGGTATGACGTTGATCCCTGATGTGAACTCTATTAAATCAGCTGATAAGATAGTTTTTCAGGTTTTGTTTTTATTGCGCTTTTTTTATGTAATTAGCGAATTATTTAATTTTTACTTTAAAATATTATTGGGTTATAAAAGTATAGCAATTGTGAACGGTCTGAAGTGAAAAAAAACTACATATATTTTTTTTTTAAATCATGAAAATGCCGACGAAAAATTCCACCACTGGGGGTCTCAGAATCATATACTGGATCCATGGTACTTGTTTGTGCGTCGATGTCAGATACACCCTTTATATCACGCGATAGGAACTTTCCATCTGAGCCAAGGATGATGTACCTAATGCAATGAACATATTTTGGTAATTGTATTGTTATTAAATTATTAATGTAGTAAGGATCCTGTTTCTCCCTCGTTTGAGTACCTACTGGCTAGGGCCTTCATGAGTTTATTCTTAGTAGTACATCAAGGATTGTCAACTTTTTGTATATCGAATAAGTATAGTGTTTTCCAACTCATTGCAAAAAACCATGCTAAAAATATACAGGGTGTATCTGACAGCGTAACGCAAACTTCGCGATAAGGCTAGACCGCATGCCACTAATAAAATTATGATAGTCATTTATGTCGTTAATGAACGGTTACAGAATACACAGTGTTTGAAAAAAGTGTCGGCTCGGCTTTTGAACGTTGCAAGCGTGCCGCCGTGCGAGTTTGTAGGTATGACGTTGATCCCTGATGTGAACTCTATTAAATCAGCTGATAAGATCGTTTTTCGGGTTTTGTTTTCATTGCGCTTTTTTTATGTAATTAGCGAATTATTTAATTTTTACTATATAATCTTATTGGGTTATAAAAGTATAGCAATTGTGAATGGTCTGAAGTGAATAAAAAACTACATTTTTTTTTTTAAATCATGAAAAAGCCGACATATAATTCCACCACTGGGGGGTTCAGAATCATGTACTGGATCCATGGTACTCGTTTGTGCGTCGATGTCAGATACGATACACCCTTTAAAAGACACTGAAGAAATAATAAAAAGGAGGAAATAATAATAATAATACTGGCCATATTGCGCTCACGTCACCATGTTATATTGAAATTACAATATACGATACTTTTTTTGTCTCAATCGCTGATCGCGCAGAGCCATTAAAACCAAGAAGAAGAAGAATATAATAGGATACTTGTATATTATATACGTAATAGGATTCGCAACCCTATTTACAACACACAAATCCATACTAATATTATAAATGCGAAAGTAACTCTGTCTGTCTGTCTGTCTGTTACGCTTTCCCGCCTAAACCTCTCAACCGATTCTGATGAAATTTAGCACAGACAATGTTTAGACCCTGAGAAAGAACATAGGCTACCTTTTATCCCGGAAAAAAAATATGTTCCCGAGGGAAATCTAAAAAGCGCGATATAACCGAACTCCACGCGGGCGAAGCCGCGGGCGGAAAGCTAGTCAGCCTATAAATTTTCCACAGCTGGGATACCGACCTTCTCCCTGTGTGAAGAAGAAGGCCGTAATCCCATGTGGACCCAGCGCGGGTTAGTAGATTTCTCATGTCAAAAACTAACTCCATTCGGACGAAATCGTGGGCGGCCGCTACTATTTTTATATTTCAGGAACAAAAACTTAAAAGTTACAGTACGTGGTCAATCAATTTTGTCGTGATTGATAAGAAAACTTAGTTAACGGTGCAAGCTTAAGAACGTCTATTTAATCGCCTAACACAACAATTTTTTTTCGTCACATTTCTGTCTGTGACTGTCATGGAGTTGATTGTCTTTAGCTTCTTTAACTATGAAACAATATCATTTATATTGAGTCAGCTGAAAGAATGTATTTTTACCGTTGGCAGCTCTGTACTCTGACATAACTTTTTTTTTGCAGAAAACCATTGTGACAGGGAATTACTTTTGCCCTGTCAGACATGCCATCACCGTGTGATAATTTAATTTTTTTATTCTTGCCTGCCAGTTTTCATATCCCGAGGCGACCATTTTATATATCTACATCTTATAACTAGATATAAATGTATGCTCACGGGATCTTTCAAACGTTCACTTTAAATGCCGTAGCCTGCTATACTTAATGTACACTTGGCAAGATACTTGGACGTTAAATTTATCTTCCTCGCATTAGACGATGTCGTATCGTATTCAATGTAGCTACTCGTGCATGAAATTACGTAAATGTATTTCTCTTATTTTGGAGATAGATTTCTTACTTGCTGATGCAGGCATATATTTCACTATATAAACCTTAATTCTATGTTCCATGAAAGCTTTAAAAACACACCTCTACCTGCTTTACTAACGGCACGTTCAGGGGTATAATAAAAGTTATAATACTTGTTATATAAGTTTTAATCCCCAATAATTTACTTACATATTTTGAAAAGTTATAGGGGTATTATTTCGACCCGCCTCCGTGTTTAGCACGCAAACTCTTTGTACTTTTTCATGAATATTAATTATTTTATAAGGGTTGGCAGATGTCCGATATTTACCCCAGAGATCGCTTATTAAAATATCTTGTTGGAGTAAAAGAATAAAATGATTTTTTTTTAAGGATAGGAAACGTCCAATGGAGGTCGCAAGATCATAAGTATCAACTTGCTCGTAATTAAGATTTGCTTCGTAACAAATTTTACCTCGGGATATGCAAAAAATTTGTAAAAACTGCTTTATTCTGAGGTAAAAATGTTGTCACGAACTTAAACAATGAGTACATTCGAAATACTACTCGAATTGTTTTTGTGAACCTTGCCTAAAGGGAAATGGTTTTTCTTTAGTACTGATGTACAGACAACATGGCGCAACTTACTGGTAATTAGTCTCGAGGGGAATGTTGCCGATGGCAACGTTGTCGTGTCCGCTGGCGGTACTCCTCACCCAGTAGTAGGTGAGGGACTCTCCCGCGAGAGGCTCGAGGGCGAAGCGACACTGCATTGTGACATCGTCTCCTTCCCGCGCGTCATGCTGCTCGTCGTCACCTCGCACTGTACCCCACACTGGAACAAAACACACTCAAATATGAATACTGTCATCATCACCATCACGATATACATCAAATACGTCGATCGTCTTGGCTATCACACACAAAGTCAGTCGCACGACATACGTTTAAATTTAAAAAAGCCCGAATATACGGTATTAAGAGGTATGAAAGTTAATATTTATCTTATTTCCTTGATTTTCTTTGGTTATTTTTCAACTACAATTATGTTAGGTACGGTCAGCAACAAAAATCGATTAACCGAAAAGACATTTGATAGGTCGCCATGACGCGACGTGCTGATTTTACCTTTTGGTTCTATAAGCTGGTATAATCAACAATAGGCCCATGTTATACGAATCATTGTCCTAATAGAGTTACTTAGCAGTCTTATTTATTACAATTTGGTCATTTAATGGTTGTTCGGACGTCATAAGGACTTCATTTCGTCGATTTACGATGTTCATTAGCGCTACTTTGCGGCATTTCATTGAGTAACTATGTAGATTCATCACTTTTATAAAGCATTTTCATGTAAAACGGTTAGTTTAATATTGTGAATTGAAACTTTCCAATTGAACAACTTTTATATTGTTTTGTAATATAATATTTGTTTTTAATAATTGAAAGAAGAGACAACCATTTGATTAATTAATTATTTTATCTTCGGAACTCTAGTTCGAGTGTATTAACCTGTTGGGAAATTTATTTTACCGAATAATATTGGTCAGCTTTCTCAAATTGCTTTATGAATTATTTAAACAAGGCAATATTTTAGGCCGTATTTTGATGAAAGTGTGAACAATTACCTTAATACGACTCATGAGTCAAGTCAACCATAACACAATATTTCATTCTGTACGCTTATATTTATTTATAGATCATCAGCCATTTAGGCGAAATAAGGGTTCATTTAGATTAATTCTCACGTGAAAACACAAGTAAAAACAAGTGATTTATTTGTTGCTGATCTCGATTAGGTACAACAAAAAATGTTAATCTGCAAACCCGCTAAGTCCATATTAGCAAATTTCTCAGGAGATGCGTAATACTGTACATTTTTTTATAGATCCTTAAGGCAAAATCTAAAATACCGTTGTAGATAATATCGTAAACTAGTATTTTTGATGATGTGGACGTCATTACTCTATCCAAACAGTTCATCATCATCATCATCAGCCCCTACTCGTCCACTGCTGGACATAGGCCTCCTTCATGGCACGCCAACAAGCTCGATCCTGAGCAGTTCTCCGCCAGCCACCTTTTTGATGTCGTCGCTCCATCTAGCCCAAGGGCGTCCCACGCTACGTTTGCCGAGACGCGGTCTCCACTCGAGGACTCGTTTACCCCATCGGTTGTCGGTCCTGCGGCATATGTGACCAGCCCATTGCCACTTCAGCTTGCTAATCCTCTCAGCTCTAAACAGTTAAACAGGCCGAATTGCGAATAGAAACCGTGGCCTTGGCCGTCGCACAGGCAAGTGAAGGAACACTGGTGGGTTTAGTCAGTAAAATCTGACACGCCTTTCCGCTCCGCCCAGAGCGCGAGAGGTCATTCGATGATTTCGCATCCAAAACACATAAAAAGGTATCAATATGTAATATAATGGACATCGATAAGTTTTTAATTTGGTTTATTTACAACTAGCTTTCCGCCCGCGGCTTCGCCCGCGTGGAGTTCGGTTATATCGCGCGTTTTTTGATTTTCCTCGGGAACATCAATTTTTTCCGGGATAAAAGGTACCCTATATTCTTTCTCAGGGTCTAAAGATTGTCTGTGCCAAATTTCATCAAAATCGGTTTAGAAGTTTAAGCGGGAAAGCGTAACAGACAGACAGACAGACAGAGTTATTTTCTCATTTATAATATTAGTATGGATGTATACCTAAATGAAACCAACCACTGCCATTTCTATATTTTATTTACACCTGACTTCGTAGTGATCAGAACTGTCACTAAGACATAAATTTTAAATAAATGATCTAAGTATTTCGTCTTTTTCCGACTCTATTGTTATACACCGGGATTATTTTTTGCGCTTCAAGGAACATCATATAGTTTAGAGACTCCCCCTGCACTGAACTCGATTTACTTGAATTTAAAATAAAATGTGCGAAACTAGCTCCAGTTTCATGACAATTAACTTCACGTGTGGAACTATTCGAAACAATATTATTGGACGTAAGAACCGCAATGTAGTCATTTTTTACTTTTCTTTTAAAATACCGTTTTTTTTTTTTCATATTTGGCCAGTTTTTTTATTCATTTTAATACCGTACAACATATTTTAAAAAAGAGAAAAGAATGGTTATCTTTGCTAAATTTTAATATAAGTAGGTACTTAAAGGTCATCCCGTCATTTAATAGTGATTTAAAAATGTTCAAATAGACTGAAAATTCTATGAAAGTCCAATTTATTACTGTAACATGATTTTGATGTAAAATTAGTTCTCGTGACTTTAACACGATTAATACTAATGTCAAAGTCGTTTAAACATTACTGAGACGATGTTACACGACTAAAATATTTGTTGGGGATTCAATAATGTATTCATTGCCATTTTATAATTTAAGCTAAGAGTTAAAGAAGACAGGGAAATAATCAGAGTGGTGTTATTAAATTAAATGGCACTTCTGTTTCGTTTTTAATAAAATATTTTGTTTAGTAACCAGTAATGATGATGATGAATCGACTTTTTTGCTAACGGTACAGTACGGTGGCTTTCGCCCCGTAGGGAAAATTACTAATAGATTGGTATTATTATTTAAATATTAATTTTTGGAATAGTATTTATAGTATGTATAATTCAAAACCCGAACCAAGTTTGTTTACACTTTCATTTGATACTGTTTACAACTTTCACTGAAACAGACTATGTACCTATACTAAGTACCTACTAGCCTTACCTAGGTCTCCTATTAGATAATTCTAGATCAAAGCCCAGCTTGATTTCATACGTTCAATGCATTGAAAATCGCTCTTCGTACCTAAACCGAGAATAAACTAATCATAAACCTATCATTTAACAATTTATTGGACTTTGTTGCGATGGTATGAAATGTAGTCCGAATATAAGTAGGTAATGTAAGTATGTATTATACTACCCGCGACTTCACCCGTCAAAAATTTCTTGTATCTTTGACCCCATCAGATCGCGCTACTTCGTACCGCGTTTTCGCTTAGCGTTCTTTCTGTTTTTTTTTTTCGCATTGCTGAGCTCCTAAGAGTCTCTGTGATGCCAAATGTTGTTCTTCATGAAATAGTCTATCAATTGCAAAGGATTTTTTTTAAATCCTGTTGGCCTGTTGGTAGTTTCATAATTGACAGCGTTTATACAAACAAAATGTGCTGTTCAGCTTTATTATTTCTGTAGAACAAATATAGATAGTAGGATATAGATGAATGAAACAGATTGAGGTCACGTTCCACATGAATATATTGTTTAGGCCAAAATAATGTAATCTTCTCTATGCATAATATTGCCAGGAAAACAGAGAAAACTTGTGAGAACTATCTTTACCTGGCCATCTGGAAAAATGTTATACATATCTCATCTCATGGGTATTGTTGTCATAAAGACTTTATCTCTCCTTTGCACTTCACTAAACAAAATACCTATAGCAAAACAGACTTTTTAAATGATTATTTTTGTTTGTTACGCTATCCCGCTAAAACGGCTAAACTAAACGGATTCAGTTGAAAGGCTTTCAGAAATGTATGGAGCCTGGGCCAGCACAGTGTACACTTAATGCTAGGTATAGTTACGCTACAGTTAACTGTTTTTAATGTTAATTTCCTATATTTTGGCTTAGCTTTTACACAGATTCAATTTAACTCGGCCAAGGAGTGCAACACAACTACAAATAAATATGGTGGTCAGCAATAAGCGAAATAAGATTTTGACAGTGACATTTGATTGACGTGTCAGTATCTAAATTCTAAGGCTATCGTATCTACATTATCTACCATATGATTGCGAAAAACACAAAACATGAATGCCGAACATACGGCCCATTAAATAAACACAATCAACTCAAGTCAACACTCGACACAAACACAACGGGAAAATAGAACTGTCAAAGTCGCCAATCAAACGTCATAACCACTGTCATGGGTACCTTAATAAAGGGTTATCTCACTAAAAAACGTTTCAAATAATTAATTATATGCACTTGTATTTTTATTTAAATTAATTTAGTAGTATTTTTATGAAAATCTTCTATTTTTTTCCTTCTTATCTATATAGCGTACATAGTCATCATCAACCTCTTTTCTTTATCGTCCCACTGCTGGGCACAGGTCTCTTCTCATACAGAGAAGGAAGCGTACATAGTGGTGGCCCAAAATGAAACATCTCCTTTGGTACAAACGACAGCACATCAAGATACTGCAATCTGTCAGATTTCTTTATCAGATTTTCAGCTTTTATCTCTAAAGCTTTAAGGCTCAAGATTGATTGGGAATATTTGTTAGTTTCGAGGAGCTTGACCTGCTGTTATCCATACATGGGTGGACCATGGCTTGGATGAGCTTTAACCTGTTATTCTTATGATCCTCTTGATTCTTCATGAACTCTGTAATAACAGACTACCTTACAGCAGGGTAATTTAGTAACACTCTATTAATAGCAATGGGTTTCATTTTGACAGTTCAACAACGTTCATTGTGTTATATGCGTTGTTGAGCAGACACATTTTTCAATAACATAGAGCAATGGATTAGCAAGTCTTCAAATAAGTCCAATTGGTATCAATAGTACGCTACACAATTGTTGCCGTTGCGAAACAGCAGCGTTCAATATCATTATATAGAAAATTAAATTTGGATCACTTTCTTTTGTGGTTTAAAATTCGTGTACATTCACTTTTTATTCGATGTTACGCCTTCAATAGACTTGGCAAAACGTTTTCAATAGGTACTTTGGTGCTAAATGTGACCTTATATGATACATTGCCCCCATTCTCTTCTTTACAAACTAAATTAAATTTAAGTTCAGCTGATCTTTTTGTCATTATTTCATTAAGAAAAGGACAGAATATAATATGTTAGTTTAGACCTGTCAACATTGATATAATATTAAACAGATATGATATGCTCTAACAAATTAACCGAAATAAATGTGCCGATCGGAGCAGCAGCACACACATGCATTTTTTTTATTCTGCGTACATTTCACACGTTGGCACAGTGTGAGTGAGATGGGGCGCAATCTAAAGCATAGAGAAGAAAAAGATGGCTAGTGTTTGTCATTTGCGCTGTTAGTGTTTGTCGTTTGTTTTTACGAGTGTATCGAAAGTGACTAAGGCAAGAGATTAGAATTATAATATTTTGTACGCTTCAAGTTCAATGCGCTAGTGACTTATCTACCTTAGTTTAATATTATATCAATGCCTCTCAATTTACATAGTCTGCTCCGGACGCAATTGACGTATTTTTGGTCGCCATGTTTATATTCGCGTCTAAACCGTGTATGGAGTATCTTAATTCGATAGGATTAAACTAAAATGTTATCTTCTGTTCTTTTCTTATTTAAATAGAAAGAAAAAGATGCCATCCATCATCATCCCAGCGTTAATCCCAGTCGCATCCGAAGACTTTTCAGCTTTGGAGTCTGGGGTCCGCTTTACCAGTCCAACTGCTGATATGGCTAAACTTCGACATTTTCCGTGAAGCGACTGCCGTCTGACCTCCACAACCCGAAGGCGACATCGAAGCATTGCAGTTAGACCAATTGTTGGACTTTTGAGGGCTCCAACAACCCGTAACGACTGCCACTAGATGTTCGTATGGCAACCGGGACCAACGGCTTAACGTGCTTTCCGAGGCACGACCAGACCAGTGCAAATATTCATATTCATACATACAAATACTTGCACTGTGCGGGGATCGAACCCGCGCCACCTTGTGCAGCGGCCGCGTCCGCTATCGCTACGCCACGGAGGCTGTCAGAAAAAAAAGATGCATTGAACTTAAATTACTTTAGTTTGTCAACAAGAGAATCGAGTCCATTGTCAAAATAATTATGGTCCTTCCTTCGCGGATTTCTCCCGTATTAATAATTCAGTAAACGAATTCTGTCCTAATTATGTCTCTAGCGGTGAACATAGCAAGTTTACCACGAAAAACGACTCTTTAATACCCCGTTCAACTTAAGAGAATACAATAAATTAAAGTCGTTCGAAGTAACTACCTTAAGTTAGTTCATTCATATTTAACTATACAAAGTTAATATAACTATCGTGGAAAAACTAACTTATCAAACCTGTTTGTTTTTCCAATGAAAAATCTTTTGGAAATATGCTGGAAACATTGTTTATCGACAAAAAACTTGAAAGTTTTGAGTTATAAAATAAGAAACCACAGCTTTGTACTAAGCTATAGTAAATTAATTAAAAGAATAAAAATTGGTTTAACGGTACTTTTGAAAATAGAACACAATGAATAAGTTAAAGAAATAAAAATATAATGCCAAGTTATGTTTGCCACAGAGGTTTCTATTTTGTAGATATTATTCCCTCTATCAAATTATTTCGCTGTTATTCATCTTATGTAGATTTCATTGAAACGAGTTCTCGGTATTACATTCTAATCGATGATTCTCAGTATGAATGGGCTAATGTCAGAGGTACCTATACCTATGAGTAGGTATGTTGGCGTTTCCACTTAGTAGGTTATGAATGATATTATTTACGCCTTTCGTAATCAGCCCTTATATGATTTTTTTTTTTGCTTTACTTCATCCCTATACCCCTTTTGTAATGCTTCACCGTAATAATACACGCACATATTTCGAAAATTACAATGACTGATCGTATTTTTTTCTCACACCGGTTTCTCTTTTTCTATCGCCACAACAGGATTGTTGTTGTCTCCCTCGTTCTTGTTAGAAGATATCAAGTGGTCGTCTCTTTCACTCGAGCATGTAAACGGTTTTAGTTAGGGTTGTCTAAATTAAATTTCATATTTCACGTCTAAAATAAAGTCGGTGACTGATGGTTTTAAGATGTTGAGTGGACGCTAATTTCTATGTAAACAACTGTACTATGTGTACTTTGGACAGTGAAAAGTGACGTCATGAGTGAAGTCCTTGTATGTACTAAAAAGAGAAACTTGTGGCTTATTGTTTATGAATCATATTTTTTTCTCATATATTCATGAAGCGATTAACAAAGCTGGGTTTTTTGGCATCCTTAGGCTGACACCCATTCGTAGAAGCAGCAACGGAATCGGCGCGGGCGCAGCTCAGCCCAGCGGCGGTCAATGACACGAGGTCGCGTGCGCCCGCGCCGCTGCCTGCTACCGGAGCTTCGAACCGGAGCCACTAGACCCTACCACGCGGTCGACACCACCCACATTATCACCTCCATGTTACTATAGCGTACATGTAAACGTTAACTTAAAATAATTAACATAGTTTAGTCGACAGTAAACATACTATTAAGATTTCATCTTAATGCTGTCCGTTTTCCTTTGATATACACACACGTGTGTATATAGGAAATAAGGCCGTAAGTTTAATATAGTAGCACGATAAAAGGCTAACGACCGTCCCTTCAAATCCAATAAAATATAATATTCTATATGGTACGTAGCATCATTATTAGATTCGGGTGTTTATATGAACGAGGATATAAAATACAAGGCGTAAAAGCCTAATGGAAAGACAAAATACACAGCCCGTATTAGCTTAACAGCTAACAGATGTGTATTAGTTGTGTTACAAGCAAATAGGATTTACGAAATAATATATTCAATGTTGTTTACCCTTACTCAGAGCAACAAGTTCGTAATAAGGTACATAATTATAATAATATTATTATGTGTAGGTAGGTATACTGTACACGTTCCCATTTTTTTTTTTTTTTTTGATATGGCATCTCGTAGGTGGCCATTAGAGGCCGTAACTACCTAACCGGAACTTTCCTGTGGATGCCTTAATTAAAATTAAACCTCCAGCCAGGGGCACTTAAAACTAAATTAAAATTGGGCGACTACGCACTAAGGGCACCCCCTGTGGGGTACGAACCTCGGCTTAGGGCGTCGCTAGAGAGGACAGCAAGGGACGGCTGGATCGAATGTATTCTTAATGGTTTGATGACCACGACGTTTCCTAGTACTAGCTCTGAGATGAAACGCCGAAACAAACTCAGAGGTCATTGTTGGGACATTATGATATTACTGGCTCAGCTGCGGCGCGGGCTGGCCTTCATCGGACAAGGGACGGACACGTTCCCACTCGCTGTCTTTGATTTCATGACAATTCACAACCACAATCATGTTTACGAGACTCTATTCTTCGACTAAACGGCATTTACTTACTTAAATAAATTAAGGTCGGAAGAAACTTTCGTAGGGAGCCGATTGCGGATAAATTTTGGAGTCATGCTGATCAGTTTTATTCAAGTTTCCAACCATTCCATCAGTTTTAAATCTCCCTAACCTAACCTAGCGACCAGATGTAAGCTTTTAAAGACAGAATAGGTGAAACCAACTAAACTACTTCTGGAATACTTATGTTAGTATACTTGAGCCTGCGGTTTGACATGCTTTCTAGGAAAACTTGACGTACCGGGATTTAGGTGCGTATTACAGAACGTCACTTAAAACTCGGAAGGTCCAACTTCGAGAAAGAGGTCAATCGTCGAATCCAACTCCGCTGGGCTGCTTTCGGGAAGCTACGTAAAATCTTCTCGTCCGAAATACCGCAGGGTCTCAAGACAAAAGTCCTCGACCAGTGTGTGTTGCCAGTGATGACTTATGGAATTGAGACGTGGTCGCTAACAATGGGCTTTATAAGAAGGCTCAAAGTCACTCAAAGGGCAATGAACAGGGCTATGCTTGGGGTTTCACTGCGCGATCGAATCAGGAATGAGGAGATCCGCAGAAGAACGAGAGTAACCGACATAGCCCGAAGAATTGCAACACTAAAGTTGCAGTGGGCTGGACACATTGCCCGTAGGACCGATGCCCGATGGGGCCGACGGGTTCGCGAGTGGCGACCACGAACCGGAAGACGTCGCGTGGGTAGGCCCCCGACAAGGTGGACCGACGACCGTGAAGGTCGCGGGAAACCGCTGGATGCGGGAGGCACAGGACCGGTCGTCGTGGAGAACCTTGGGGGAGGCCTATGTCCAGCAGTGGACGTCTTTCGGCTGAAATGATGATGATGACTCAAATCTCAAGCTTTACATAAGTCTCGTTTGAAGTCTTTTGATTGGTTGAAACTAGTTTTAAGTAATGCTTAAACAGAGATCAATGCTTGAGTTTCCTTCTGGAATACGGACCTCAAACTACTTATTCTCAATTTCTTAAGTAATAATTTAGTTCATAGTCTACAATGTACATTTCATCCAAAAGCGTTCAATTAAATGTTCTGTCTTTAACTAAAACACTTCGGAAGTTCTGTAATTGTAATTCAATTATTAGATTAAATAGTTTCTGTTTGTTGGTCAATCACGATTTTGGATTAAGTTTATATTATTATTTATATTATTTTATTATATTAGTTTATATTATTTATTTATTATTTATTAGATTATTATTTCCCTTACCTACGTATTTCAAAAGTTGCACCGCTGGTTTTGTGAAAAGAGAATTTTCACCTATTACTGCTAGCTGGGCTGTGAAATGAATGGAGGGAGCTCTCTGGGGTCCTATGTGATAGAAGAATGCCCATTCGCACTAAGGGCAGAGTATACAAAGCAGCAGTGCGCTCGTCTATGACATATGGTGCCGAATGCTGGCCACTGAAAAAGCAGCAAGGACATAAACTATATATCGCAGAAATGAGAATGCTTAGATGGGCTGGTGGGGTAACAATGCCGGACCACATCCAAAATATCCACATTCGCGGCAGTTTTAAAGTAACGCCTATACAGGAGAAGGTTTTGAAGAGCCGCCTAAGGTGGTACGGTCATGTCATGCGGCGACCATCGGACCACATGACAAGAAAAGTTCTTGATATTGGTACCCAGCCCAGAAGACGCGGAAGACCCCGCCTTACATGGATGTCCGTTATTGACAGAGACCTAAGAAGGAAGCAATTAACATCTCAGACGATCCAGGGCAGACCATCTTGGCGAAGATTGACCAGAAGGGCCGACCCCAAATAAATGGGATTAAGGCCAGGCAGATGAAGACTGCTAGCTCCGCTGTGTCTTTACCGTCAACGATTGCGTCACTGCTTACTATCAGGCGGAATTGCGGTCAAGCGCTAGGATACAATTTATTAAAAAAAAAATGCTCCCTGAAAAATCTTGGCTTCCTACTTGGCCCTTTCACTAATTGGGTTTTCGTTAAGTCAGGCGCTAGTTTTAATTCACTCGCCGCCGTCAAGAAGCCAGGCTTATTTCATCAGAACCCTTGTAGTTTCGAGGAGAAAATTAAATAAGTAGGTAATAATGATCTCTGTTCAGTCGGATTTCATTGCTTCGTTTCTTAATTCGATAAAGGTGTTATTTTTTTTTTTAACAATCGTAAGCATGGAATAAGTTTTATTTTTATTCTACGAGTATCGATGAAAAATATCGATAAAAAATGTCGATTGAAAAATCCATACTAATATTATAAATGCGAAAGTAACTCTGTCTGTCTGTCTGTTGGTCTGTCTGTCTGTCTGTTACGCTTTCCCGCTTAAACCTCTCAACCGATTTTGATGAAATTTGGCACAGACAATCTTTAGACCCTGAGAAAGAACATAGGCTACTTTTTATCCCGGAAAAATAGATGTTCCCGAGGGAAATCTAAAAAGCGCGATATAACCGAACTCCACGCGGGCGAAGCCGCGGGCGGAAAGCTAGTCAATAAATAATTTTGGTAGTACATATTTGACAGTAATTGTTACTTTTCACTTTTAATTTACCTGTGTCCTAGATAGGTACAGTGAACTCCTTTGAACAAATCGAAGGTCAAATCCAGACAGTTATAAAATATCTCTAACACAATATTTGTATCGTAAGTACTTACCAACTTAATTACAAAAACTAGGTACCGTATGGGTGAATAACCTTCATTTGGTTTAAGAAATTATTCACAGCAATTTTTTCCACTATTGAACAATCTTCAATGTATAGAAACACATCACCAAATAATTACGTCATAGATGTGACAAGTGACAATGGCGCCGATTCTGTTGTTCAAACTAAACAAATCTGTTTGCTGCCGTCACCACGTGACACTGGCAGAATAGTCGAAACCGGCTCAGTTGTCAAAAACGGAAAAAAAATAAACAAATTTTAAGTTAAGTGCATCTTTTTCTTTCCATTTCGTTAAGAAAAGGACAGAAGATAAAATGTCAGTTTAGACCTGTCAAATTAGTGCGCTCCTGACGTAAACTGGCGTATTTTTAGGCGCCATGTTTATAATCGCGTCTAAACTGTCTATGGAGTAACTTAATTTGACAGGATTAAATTAAAATGTTATCTTCTATCCTTTTCTTAACGAAATAGAAAGAAAAGATGCAGATAACTTAAAATTAGTTTAGTTTGTGACCAACAGAATCGGCGCTATTGTCCTACTGTGCCTAATAAAATTTTCCTGTATGAAGATTCTTTATAAAAAAAAAAAAAAAAATTTACAAAACTCGTTACAAATGTTGGAACCTCTTTAACAATTTCCTAATGAAACAAAACGTTAATGAGAAAAAATAACATAATTTTGCAGCCTGATATCATCTTTAGCAGCTACGAAATAATGACCAAGTTTCGTTGACGTATAAAATTAGGTAGTGGGTAATTTCGACATGATTAATGTTATGATTGGTATAATTATTTTCACCCCAATTAAAGGTGCTCGTTTGAGTGGTGGTTGAAGATGGAGCCTCGAGCCCGGGTTAGGCCGGCCCTTTGCGCCCTCCGCCCTGACGACCTGCTGTTTAATTTGTGCGTACCTTCGCGTCGGTGATGTATGGTCTCGAAATATAACAATCTTCCTTCAGACTTGTTACGAGTAATAAAATGCAGCGTCAGGCACAGATAATCCCGTAATACAGGAATATCTATAATTTATTAATATGAGACTCATGTCCTATGTGTGTGAAAAGTATTGTTACGGGCTGGGGGTACTTAAACGCCGGTTAAGGGTTACGAAGTTTATTAGCAACGAAGGTACAGTCGATCGTAGGCAATGACAAGTAGAACGTAGCTGATGTCGTACCGAAGTCTTCTCTTACGTCGTCCACGAAGTCCGTGTTGTAAACACACAATAACGCTACAGATGTTTCTTCACGTAATACTTACAGTTCTCGTTATAATTGTCGCAGTAGGTCTTCTTTAAGATTGCTTCTTAACTGTCGCTGTTTTCGTATCGCTAGTCGAGTGTAGACTGACTCTGCGTCGGCGTCGCGGCGGTATATATAGTCCAGCTGATCGAACATTCCAGATTCCTCTAGACGTAATAATAATAGCACATAACTTCGAGGTCACTCGGAAGTACCTACGGTAATTCCCGGAAACGGGTTTCTAGAAATTTCGATGGCGACACTTTGTTGACAAAACTGTTGAGACCTGTACCATTCGATAGGCCGTCCTAAGTCTAGTAATGCGTTTTATTATTGTACCTAGAAAATGTCTAGATCTGGAGGAATAGGACTTAAAAGTGACACACTGCATGTCACGCGATATTGAACCTTATGCCATCGACATAAGGTCCATTCGTAACAGTATCATCCAAATTAGAAGTGATATACTAAGTACGTAAGTGATTAATATTAGAAATTACGCTTACATTTCCCAGAAGTGGCTGATACCAGTGATCCATAATTTAGTTTAATGAGCTTAACACAAACCTATAATTAATTAGAGTATCGAAACAATTACTAAACCGTGTGGGTTGGTGGATATCATATCTTCACATTGCATACATAAAAAGTTCTCTGTTATAATATAACTTTGTATCTAGTTGCAACGAACGAACGATTGAACGATTGCATCACTGCTTACCATCAGGCGGGATTGCAGTCAAGCACTAGTTTATAAATATTAAAAAAAAAAAAAAAAAAGTTATTGTTCTGTTCGTTCTAAAGCATTTAGGTCCTCCATAGTCATCATCAACCTTCCATCGCCCCACTGCTGGGCACAGGTCTCCTCTCATACAGAGAAGGATTGAGCATAATCACGACGCTTGCTCAATGCGGGTTGGCGATTTCAGACTTTAAGTCCAGGTATTTAGGTCCTCCATAGTCATCATCAACCTTCCATCGCCCCACTGCTGGGCACAGGTCTCCTCTCATACAGAGAAGGATTGAGCATAATCACCACGCTTGCTCAATGCGGGTTGGCGATTTCAGACTTTAAGTCCAGGTTTCCTCAAGATGTTTTCCTTCACCTTCAGTCATGGGTGTCCAAGATATACTTAGAAAGTACATAATAGTCCATAGTCCTAGTCATAGTCCTCCATAGTGAATCTTCTCAATTTAGTATAACGCTATAGAAAATAGAAAATGTGATTTTCTTTTGAGAATTAAATTCTAACACGCAACACACACCGATAGTATCTTTAGGCCAATTTAGCAACTTCGAGCTTCAACCATATTGTTTGCGACAGTTGTTGCGAGTGTGTGCGCCGGCATTGTTTTCGTGGAGTCTGTATAATAGACAGTCTATCCAAAGCCTTAGCCTTGGGGGCAAATGTCCTGCCGCCGAAGTATTTAACCTTTTATATCAAGACAGTGACGCAGACATTGTTTTAGAGAGACATAACGCGACACAGCGACTGCTTTATACATAGCTGTTGCACTCATGATGATGATGATGTTCCCGACTGATTTCGGCCACGGCGACCACTTCGACTCCTAGGCGATGATTTGGCGCTCATGCGCCCGAAGATGGCTTATGTAGCCTATTTGGCGGCGAAACTTCGTGCACACCGAGGGCACGTAAGCACGCCGTCGACGTAGTTGTATGTGATGGCAGGATGTGGGCGGGCCTTTAATTGGTCGCGTTTGGCATCGCGGTCAGCTTTGCGCTGCTCCTCAAACTCGCGTACTTGTCCGTACACCATTCTGCGCCATTCTGACCGTTTTGCTGCCAAACGCTCCCATTCAGAGGGTTCTATATTGCATCTCTTCATGTGTCGTTTTAAGACATCCTTGAACCGGAGGAGTTTTCCGCCATGCTTTCGCTTGCCAGCTCAGAGAAGAAGATGCGCTTCGCCACTCTTTCGTCCGCCATACGTGATACGTTTCCGCACCACCGAAGCTGTCGACGCATTAAATAAGCCTCAATGCCATGTTAGTGCACACAGCCACACACACACACACACGGGTCAAAAGTGGAGTACCACTTTTGACCCTTATTGTTATTGCAATAAAGTTCAAAAGTGGTAATGCACTTTTGACCCTTGATTGTATTTATGCACCGTGATTTCAGCCGTACTTATAGGTTCCTTTATTCCTGATTTAAAATTCATAATCCAGGTCATGGTCTACCCATGTACCTAATTTTATCCAAATCCATTCAGCCTTTTTAGCGTAAAGACTGATTTACACGGTGAATTTAATTGCCTGTGGCTTCAATTAAGTTGAAGCAACAATGAAAGTTGCTTTTTCTAAACACCATTTAGACGACGATGCAAGTAATTTGTTGCGTCAATTTTATTGTATGCCATAGGCAACTAAATTGCACCGTGTAAATCAGCCTTAACAAACAATAATCAAATATTATGAAAAAAAAAAAATGATTTCTTTTTTTTTTTCATAATATTTATAATCAATAATAGGTATATCAAATATAATAATAGACGGATAGCCAAAAGCTTCGATCACAATCTATCGAGACTCGTTAGGCAGTCGGATCAAGGTCGTGATCCAAATGGAGCCCTATCCACTGGAAGCTTGGGACCCTGCTCCCGACATTGGTGAATAACTATTTTTTATATTGAAATATTTAAAAATATAATTAAATAAAGAAACGATTAATAATAAATGAAATAACTAAATAATATTAATTATTATTACAAAGACTAAAAGTTGTAGCATATGTCCTTGCTAGAACAATGTCAAAGATATAGACAAGCACGAAATTGTTCTATGAGAGCTTTGAGAGCGGCACCACGTGAAATTAATCCCTCCTAAAGGTCGTAGAGAAGAGACCCGTAACGTGTCATTCGAAATTAAGCTCAACCTAATTCCGCTGCTTTTCTTTTCATGAGTCATTTTATTGTACAAGTAAAAGACGGCTTTATTAGTAGATTCACACGGAAAAACGGTGAATATTTTCTTATAAATAATATTTATATTTTTTCTATAGGCGACTCGCAAGAATTAGTAGGTATATTATGAGACACGTAAACGAGTCGCCCGTTTCTGGCATTTTTTTCATGCGAATGTAACATTATTACTTACTAGCTTTCCGCCCGCGGCTTCGCCCGCGTGGAGTTCGGTTATATCGCGCTTTTTAGAGTTCCCTCGGGAACATCAAATATTTCCGGGATAAAAGGTAGCCTATGTTCTTTATCAGGGTCTAAAGGTTGTCTGTGCCAAATTTCATCAAAATCGGTTGAGAGGTTTAAGCGGGAAAGCGTAACAGACAGACAGACAGACCGACAGACAGAGTTACTTTCGCATTTATAATATTAGTATGGATTAGGCTAAGCTTTACTTTTACTAACACAATATGGATATTTATATAATATTATCCGAAATAAAATCAAATAAATATCTTTTAGTGTTATTCAAATTCAATTTTTTAAATTTTGACAAACACTAATAGATACTTTGTGCATAACTGAATTTCTATCTCAATCCTATTAAAATTTCTACAGAATTTTGTTATAGTTTCATATCATAGCAGTTCAAATCGTATTAAGTTTTATTTATAATGGCGAAACTTATACGTTTACCTCGCAATAAAACTCTTGTCGTAATTTGTCCTTACTTTTGTAATCATCATCATCATCCCAGCGTTAATCCCAGTCGTATCCGAAGCGTTTTCAGCTTTTGGAGTCTGGGGTCCGCTTTACTAGTCCAACTGCTGTTTTGGCTAAACTTCGACATTTTCCGTGAAGCGACTGCCGTCTGACCTCCACAACCCGAAGGCGACATCGAAGCATTGCAGTTAGACCAATTGTTGGACTTTTGAGGGCTCCAACAACCCGTAACGACTGCCACTAGA
The DNA here is from genome assembly GCA_017933935.1 of Sesamia nonagrioides. NCBI lineage: Eukaryota > Metazoa > Arthropoda > Insecta > Lepidoptera > Noctuidae > Sesamia > Sesamia nonagrioides. The sequence goes on along the minus strand of JADWQK010001437.1, from coordinate 84,215 downwards.
TGTTCGTATGGCAACCGGGACCAACGGGTTAACGTGCTTTCCGAGGCACGACCAGACCAGTGCAAATATTCATATTCATGCATACAAATACTTGCACTGTGCGGGGATCGAACTCGCGCCACCTTGCGCAGCGGCCGCGTGCGCTACCGCTACGCCACGGAGGCTGTCATCCTTACTTTTGTAATCGCTACGACTAATTTTATTGAAACTTATTTTGAACCTTCTTCGTATTGCTGGGTAAGTAGTTAGAAAATAATTATTATGAAAACCCAATAATGAAATTTCTGATGTACTTATACTTATAAAAAAGTTCGAGTTTGAAATTTCTTTTTTCATTTAATACCATGTCTTGACGAAGGCTATAAATACAGTCTACTAAAATCACTCTAGTAAATAGAATACTAGGTAGGTAATAGTGGGGCCGGACGATACTATGCGACGGGGTGGATTGAAAATGACGTCACGAAGCTACCCTGAAGGTGGGCATCTTGAACTCCTAGCGGTTATTTGAAAAACTCCAAAGAACTCAATAAAATTTTTTGAAACGCATTTTTCTCGATTTGTGTGCATTTTTGAACATTTTTTTAAACAGAATTGTAGAGGGCGCTGCGCTCTACAATTTATGTAAATTGTTGCAATGTCAAAATATATCATTTTAACGGAAAATTTTAAATTGAAAAGTTGTATCTAAATTAAAAACGGTAAGTGATAAAAAATAATAATACAAAAGTTGTTCATAATTATGTAAGAAACAACTTTTCAATTTAAAGCTTTCCATTAAAATGATATTTTGAGGGTGAATTTTTGGATACTTTGGCGCCACCTACAACGCGCGTTTTTTGTTGTACGACATTGCAACAATGACATTTAATTGTAGAGCGCAGCGCCCTCTACAATCCTGTTTTAAAAAAATGTTCAATACAAATCGAGAAAAATGCGTTTCAAATTTTTTTTTGAGTTTTTCAAAAAACCGCTAAGAGTTCAAGATGTCCACCTTCAGGGTAGCTTCGTGACGTCATTTTACAATAAAAAAACCATCACTCAATCTTGTGACACTTTTTTCCACGAGGGGCTTTAATTTTCGACAGATTGACTGTAAGTAGGTACTACAAAATATTTTAACGCGGGCGATGTCTCGGACACCAGTTAGTACTCATTAAAGGTAGTCCAAAGAAAAATACTAAAACACTTCACCTTCAGGTCACATTTGGTGTAAAGGTTACATTATTTTGTGGTTTGTTTCATTCTCATCAACTTGGAAATTTATTCTCATAACACATTTTTGATAAATTACGCCAGCCGTAAATCTGTCATTTTAATAATACGTTGGGTAATCTCGCTTTACTTGTGAAGGTCTTTCTACGCCTTAGAAATGCATGAAGATTTTGAGATCATCGTGCTACTTACTTACCATTATTTTATAGAGAAAAACATAATGCCACGGGTACTTATTTATTATTTATTTATAGCAGTTCCATCAACCATATGTTTTGGAATCAGTGATTCAATCACGTAGAGTAATACAAATCATAAATTGCGAAATGTTGAAATAGTAAAAGGCTAGAAGGGCCGCTGTAATGTGATAATGGTAACAATATCTGCAAGGTCACGTTTGTCATTAGCACGTAATGTAGGAGTCTGTTTTGTCGCATTATACCTGATCTGTTCACCGCTAAGGAGAGAGATCGATCTACATATTCATGACTTAAAGGGTGGCAAAAGTCACACTTTAACTCTGAGCACAGATCCCCTCGGCTTAGAGGTATAGAACTAGCTAGGACGAATGTCTGAAAAATGTCTGAAAATATTTCATTCATATTCGAATGAGTTACCTCGGCAATGAAAACATTTTTAAAGAGAAGTTATGTAATTTATATTGATAAAGAACTGCCTATACGCGTGCCTACTCCACCTAATTCTACCATTTGAATAAACCTTTCACGCATTCTATACGGAGAAATCACAACATTAGTACTTTTACGCCACACATACAGACTCTTTCAATCGGCATCGGGCAGGTGGCGGTGGTGGGCGAAAATATTGTAAGGTAGCATCAGCATGCGTTTGTTTATTAATTCGTAACTCACCACTGGCCGTCCAGTGTTTCATCATTTCCTTATACCAACAAACTGGCTGCAGTAAGAGTTTATTTAAATCAGTCTACATACATTTCATAACATCTGCATTGGCGTACTAATAAACACACGTTTTAATATTGGTTTTTTAAATATACAAGGTATTGCAACAATAAGTAAAACTAGGTCAACGAATCCGTGTATGTACCTGCCTGTAAATATCGTGTGCACGAGTACCTATGTTTTAATTTGTGATTTATGTAGCAGCGTTCGTGAACTCAGCGTTCCACACATTCTTTACTAAGTATAAGGAATACTTGACAGAATTCTTGTTCCAACCAAATTTATTAATGTGTACCTATCGATTTTTTGTACTGCTCTTAGAGTAAATACTTAATACAATTAAGAACGATAACTTGGAAAGTACAAAACTCCCCTCGAAAATAAATGTTTCATAATAAGAACTATACCAACGCCAAGATCCATAAAGAATAGAGGTAAACAAACCAATTTAGGGTTATCACAACTCACGTTATACAAATCTACTGTTATTAACATGATTATCGACTTTTACATGCTAACTATTTATTAACAATTCCTATTGCAGCATATTTCAATAGAATCAATAATATAACATGCATAATAACTTGGTATTTCGAAAAACCATTAATAAGTCGACATTAATTTTACGTGATAGCCCTACAAAAAAAGAAAGATGTATGAAATCCAGGTATTAAACACATTTTGTGGAATTCAACCAATGAATAAAGTTGAGGCATTTGTCAATACAATTTTGCGTATTTTAATTAGTTTCAAATCAACTGCATAACACATTCATTGTAAAACTTACAAGTATGGACTAAGTATAATATGTATCAAAAAATTTAACCTATTAAGAAATTAGCTTACATGTGTGTCATATTTCTTTCAAGTCGGTTAAGCGTTTTATGTAAATTATAAATATCTAAACATAAATAAACTGTTGTGTAGCTGTGTGTCTTTTATGAAAATCATCAATGTAGAAAAGGTTGTTAACATGATCTGTCTTTTAGGCGTAAACTACTCGTTGCGTAGCAACGGTTTGTTTATCTCTATTCTTTATCGAATTTGGCTCAAATATAAGTAGGCTGCCTTACTACTTCAGTCAATATAACTTATACAATTGAAAGAAAACCAAGTTGCGTGTTCCATATTATTATCTCAGTGACCCTTGCTCATAAAAATAATTTTACATGTTACATATAGCGGTAATTTTGATCCCCGTTTTGTTATTAAATAAAACGTTGAATCTATTATCCATACTAAAATTATAAATGCGAAAGTAACTCTGTCTGTCTGTTACGCTTTCCCGCTTAAACCTCTCAACCGATTTTGATGAAATTTGGCACAGACAATCTTTAGATCCTGAGAAAGAACATAGGCTACCTTTTATCCCAGAAAAATTTGATGTTCCCGAGGGAAATCTAAAAAGCGCGATATAACCGAACTCCACGCGGGCGAAGCCGCGGGCGGAAAGCTAGTTTTAATATAAGCGTGTAACATTATTTTGCACTTCTGGATATCTAACAGTTATTTAATACCGTGTGTCAAACTCGAGTCTTTGGATACAAAGTAATAAGTTCGTCCCTGTCGTGAATACTCATTTATCATCGCTAAGACCACGAGTTTCACGAAAACGAGCGATAACTAGTAATTAGTAAATTGACATTTGAAATAAGTAGTGCCACTACCTATATATTTAATAGGCGTGCTTACAACTTGGAAACAATAAGGAAGTGGAATTTCATGACGATAAATAGTTTTTAAGTATCAGAAAATAACATGAATTATAATTTTGTCTAATTGAGGAAATACGAATATTGGTCCCGTTTGATCAACTTCATCTTTGACAGTGATTGGAAATCATTAAAGGAGAATTTCAAAGCAATTCATAAATATCCATAGACAGTTGAGTTGGCTCAAAGAAACAAAGAAGCTTCAAACTCAGCGTTTCAATCATAATTTTTCATTGAATGTAAACTAACTGCCGGAGTGTTTCCAATCTATACTCCGATCCTGGACCCGCGAGGCGGCGCGGTGGATCAATCCATCATTTTCATATTATTTCTATATTGAAAACTTCCAGCTCAAATATTGTAAGAATAAGAATACCAACTTTATGAAAAATATAATTGATAGCAAGCAAGATAAAGAACATTTACCATTCAGCGTCGCTCGAGTGTTTCACTCAAATACATATAGACTTAGGTGCGTATTCCAGAAGGAAACTCAAGCATTGATCTCTGCTTAGGGGCCATCCATAAAGTACGTCACACGAATTTCATGATTTTTTGAGCCCCCCTCCCCTCCTTGTCACAGGTGTTCACATTTCTGAGACCCCCCCCCCCCCGAATGTGACGTCACATGTTTTGCAATTTCACATCGAAAAATTATTAAATTAAAACAGCAGTTCCGAATTTAGTTTTATTTCCATTTAAATAAAGTACTTTTTTATGAAATAAACATTATATCAATTATTTGAAACAATAACAAAGCAATAAACTATTGAATATAAAGAAAAGAAAGACACCCAAAGGGCTCGATCGGCGAGTGTCACTAAAGCGAGTATGATCTCGTAAAGAAAACAATTTAAACCGTATTGTCCCAAAGATAGAGTTGGAAATATTTTTTAGTTTGTAATTAATATTTCAAATAACGCGATTATTACCTCTAGCTATATTCGATTTTGAAATGTGATGTCACGAAACATAGTACCCCACCCACCCCTTGTCACACCATGTCACACTTTGTCGACACCCCCCTCCCCCCTTTATGTGTGACGTACTTTATGGATGACCCCTTATGCATTACTTATAACTAGTTTCAACCAATCAAAAGGTTTGAAACGAGACTTAAGTAGAGCTTGAGTTTGAGTGACGTTCTGTAATACGGACCTGAAAATAGTATTTTTTATGCTATAGCTATTTCTTATTGACGCCTGAAGGTAAGCAGTATAAGATATTAGAACTAACTTGTAAGACATCTATACTACTTAATATATAAAGCTAAAGAGTTTGTTTGGACGCGCTAATCTCAGGCGCTACTGATCAGATTTAAAAAATTCTTTTTGCGTTGGATAGCCCATTAATCCAGAAAGGCTTTAGGGTATATAACATCACGCTGCGACCAATAGGAGCGGAGCATATAAAGAAAAACATATCGAAACCTACGCGTACGCGGGTGAAACCGGTAGGCGCAGCTAGTATTAGAATAAATTGCGTGTATATATAAATAAGTACGGTACCCAGATTGTCGGGACGTGGACGTATTTGAATCAACATTGAATGTCAACGCGACAGCGGTTGGCGGCGCGCTCGCTCCCGGCCACTAACAAATGGCACCCATTTATATGAAAGAATTTTATTGATAACATAGATTGAAAAAAGAACATAGTCGACCATAGATTTTTTTTTTTTGTTCAACGGTAAAACGTGATCTATTTTCGCTACCATTGTTTCGTGTAATCGTTTCGTTTCGTCTGTGTCGCGTGTGACAGAAGTTATTGCCATTCATTGTTGCCACAGATGTTTCGAGTCGTGGAAGTATCGACGTACCTATATTACTATTTCTCAACACATTTAAGATTCATTAGGGTTGTTCAGTATCTCCTACTTCGCTAAACAATAATGAGAAACTGTTTACGAGAGAATATTTGCCCTGGGGTTGCTTATCAGACCACCGACTGTGTTTACATTATCTTATTTATTATATCTTTAGATCTGCTTGTGCCAGCTTCCCTATCAAATAATAATGAGCTCTGTACCTGAAATTTATATATTTTCCAGCTATATGGAAAAATATAATTGTGTATTCCAAAGTATGTTTAACTCCACGTGTATGAGAATATACATTATAATATAGATTACAATATTTTGAGTTCCAGTAAGTTTTGATATACTTATCGGTATTGCATTGTCTTTGTGTAAAGCTTAAACGTTACATACTATCAGAAGAATTTCCTTGTATTAAACTTTAAGCAAATTACGAAATGTAATTACAGGGGCCTGCGTGTATATGACAATTTTAGTCCGCAGTGTTAGCTGCTCTGCATTTATTTTGAGCGGGTGTAGCACTGAGTCGACGTACGAACAGTGTCTTTGTTCTACTTTAATATACATACATAGCACTTGGACACACGTGTTCCGCATGTAAATGGCGCGACCAAGTTGTGTGATCAAGTGGCGACGCGACGTGGTGGTGGGACGCATCGTAAGACGAGACCGTGGGAGCATGCGGGCCCGCGCCGCCTCACACCTCGGCTCGGGTTGCTACTTCAGACACCATTCGCAATTTGAGTACTGGGCCTGTAGCCAATGTAACATCGCTTCGTAGCGTAGGGAAATCGAATACCAAACCAACCAATGGCGGGAACGATTGACCATATTGTGATTTATCGCGCCGTGTGATCAATCTCTTTCGTTATTGGTTGGTTTGGTATTCGATTTCGTTTCGTTGTGAAGCGATGTTACATTGGCTACAGGCCCTGGTATCAATAGAATAGAATAGAATACTCTTTATTATGTACACCATATAGATTACAGAACATAAATAAAAAGATTTTACAAAAGATAACACAATGGGCGGTGTGATCGCTAAGAGCGATCTTTTACAGACAACCTTTGTAATTCAATTATTGTCTAAAGAAGTGATTTTCTAGAAAGCCAAATAAAATATCCCATGTAATACAAATTAAATGAAAACGAAAGAGATCAAGAGTTTCTAAACATTTTCGTAGGAGATCTGCTGTAGAAAATCGAACAGGCTTCGGTTATTTCGTTTCAACCCTCTAAAAACTTCCAGAAATGAATATTTGTTTTTCGGTTTCAGAAACCAGACAGTATCATAACTTTATCCCTTATTTAATCATCCAAATGAATTTTTGAAAATTCAAGTCAAATAAATCCCTTACTGTGGCAATCTCATAATTTCATCACATTCATGAACACTTTGCTAACAAATAAAATATATGTATACATAATTACATATGTATGTATATTGTATATATTATTACCTACATCGCTCCGGTTCCGCAGAGGACCGCAGCGGTATAAATATAAACATCTGGAGTAGTTGTTATTGAAAAGACATAAACTATTATATTTTTATATCATGCATGAATCAACGAAAACTCAGACGTTCGCCTTTTGCGTCATTCGTATTGAGTCCATTGAGGTGTTTGGCAGATAAAATTATTTTAAGTGCTGATCAATGCTATCCGCAGTGATTGCTTTTTTGAATAAAAACTCATTTGGTACTGTAGGGTGCTTCCCTAACATAAGTAATGTCACTGCAGATGTAAAATGTCAAACTTAAACTTAAATGCAGAAAATGTCAGTGAATGCTCAACGGGATGAATCTAAATAAAAATGGAAGTTGTCCGATTCAAAACACGTCTAATTGTACACTAAAAGTAATATGTAACATGAAATGCATAGAATAATGCAATACGTCAATGTCAATGCAGTGCCAAATGTAGGTCGCGCCCAAAGTGCAGATATGCTAGCCTACTGGCTAACTTATTGTAATGAATATATTTAAAAACCCATGTAGTGCACCGTACATTTGGTATCACTGAAGCATGCCGGCTAAACCGTGCCGTAATACACAGCCTACTAAAAGTAGGCTTTAAAGCTATAAAATGGTAGGTCATGAAATTAATGGCAGTTTGGGTTTTTCCTTGAATCACGAACTCGAAAGCTCTGTAATAATAAATCGTATATAAAATTGATACTTTAAACTTATTGTATATATGTATGCATAATATAAAGTACATAATTATTAGGTTAACAATATTAATACGAGTATGTGTTTTCAAAGCCTAAAACAAAATTAATAACAATTTAAATTAAAATTTTGGGGTTCCGTACGAAACTCTAAGAACAAAGCGGAATCTTGGTAATAAACAAGACTCCGCTGTCAGTCTATTTGTATGTCTATCATCAAGCTGTCTCTCATGAACCGTGATAGCTAGTCAGTTGAAATATTCTTGGATGATGTATTTCTGTTGTCGCTATAATAACAAACGATTTTATGATTTCTATTGTTTACTAGCTGCCGCCAGCGACTTCGTTCGCGTGGAGTTAGTTATGCTCCGCTCCTATTCGTCGCAGCGTGATGTTATATAGCCTAAAGCCTTTCTGGATTAATGGACTATCTAACGCAAAAATAATTTTTCAAATCGGACAAGTAGTTCCTGAGATTAGCGCGTTCAAACAAACAAACAAACTCTTCAGCTTTATTATTAAGTATAGAAGTATAGATTTCACAAGTATCCTTCTCTGTATGAGAGGAGACCTGTGCCCAGCAGTGAGACGATAAAAAAGAAGTTGGTGATGATTGTTTGATTTTAACAACAACTTTTAATTAAAAATAAAGTAAAATACTAAAAATCTATACTCTACACTAATATATAAAGCTGAAGAATTTGTTTGTATGTTTGTTTGTTCGCGCTAATATCGGGAATTACTGGTCCGATTTGAAAAATTCTTTTTGCGTTGGATAGCCCATTAATCCAAGAAGGCTTTAGGCTATATAACATAACGCTGCGACCAATAGGAGCGGAGCATAACTAATAAATAATAATGGTACGGAACCCTTCATGTGCGAGTCGCACTTGGTTGGTTTTTTGAAAATAGTTGCCCATTTTCAATAAGTAACTTCATGTTTGTTAGATACTGTCGCACGTGAGTCCATACCCTTTTTTAACTTTATAAACTAGTGCGCAAACAGTACATACAACTCACGCGAGTTAACTGTGCACCTCCCTCTGTGACGTCATTCGGACGGTACCGTTTGTAAAAAAGGAGAATTATGTAAAAAAAAATATAAATTACATTTCTTTTTATGTTAATAAAAAGTTGTTTCGATGATAAAGCGTCATAATACTAGATCATGTTACTCATGACGTTTTGCAATTAAATTTATACTTAAGGACTGAAATATAATGTTGGTGCAACCAACAGGCTTCACTACCGCGTCGAAAATGTAAAAAACAAAAACAAACTACATACATAAAAAAATAACTTACATACTAAATAACTAACTAAGCAAAAACTACACAGAAACAGTAATAACAACAGGGGATTTAAACGGTATTTAGACAATAGGGATGTATCCAAGGTATGAAAATCAAAAAAAAAATTAGGCCGTCTTACTGATAATAAAAAAAATTAAGACCCGTATTTTTTATTTTGTTGAAATTACCAAAAACTACTGAGATATATCCTATTAAAGATACGGAGTGGGGGCTAATTAAGTCACGCCGTGGTATATTTTGTACCACGGCGTGACGTCATGCGATATTTCAAATCAATATATCTTCCTAAGCATTTGGGTGAAAGAAAAAATAAAAAATACGTGTGCAATATTTTTTATAAATCTATCTGAAGGACATTAAATTATTTTTTAGGATACAACCCAATTGTAACAAACATGCTATCGCTACTAAGCGCTTATGGCATAGAATAAAGAGAGGGAAGTACGTTATCTTCATACAAACGGACCGCGCGCGGCTTGTATGTTTGCGCCATAGTATCTATGCGTCGCCGCACGCACACCTAAACACAATATTAGAGTGCCTATGACGGCTATGACTGCGCTAGTCGCGGCTAGCACGGAACGAGGTTCGCGCGTCACGGCTTTTCGGCACATTAGCTTTTAAAAAATGATCACATAAACCGCAAAGTTGGTATGTCTATTTATGAACAAATAAAAGACTTATATTTTTCAAATTATATTTCTAAAAGTTATTTACAAGGATACGGATATATTACACATTAAAGTTTAATAACAACGCGTTTCGTAATAGTCGAAACCGAAGAAAGTAGGTATTTTTCTGTAGCTAATTTGTAATTTTGTATTAAATGTGTGATTCAATAGATGTTATGTTTGTATTATTTATATTTGTATTAATTAAAAATAAAAATAAATATGGTTCTTTATGTGTACAAAACTAAAAATAAAAATTACAAAAAAAAAACTGACTAGTATATGTAAACTAAATACTAAGCAAATAATTTAAACATAAGCTCTTAGTCTATAAATATTTGTTAGCGGTTTGGGCGACAACCGTAACCGACGAAGCGCGGACAGTCGTCAACCCTAAGACAGTAGGCAATTAAATCGCGGATTGGGTCGCAGATAACCTACTTCCTCTCTTTATTCTATGCTTATGGCGAATGCAGGGCGCCGCGCGGGGTAGCGGGAGAGGGGTCGCATTCCACCAAGGTGCACAGTTAACTCGCGCGAGTTGTAACTTGTGTACTCTTTCCTCGCACTTTACAATTTAAAATACTTCGTTTAAAAACTTCGATTTACAGCTTAATTTATCAGCTACTTGAATAAATATGTTACTATTTAAATTTATTTGAATAAAAAAAATAACCTTTTCCAGCATGCGGTCGTTATTATGACGTATTATGTTTTAGAGGGAGACAAATGTGATTTGTGTGCCATACGTGCCATATTCACGGCCGCATAGGTAGGCATTTTACATTTTCTAGAATTATACGTAGTACGTTGATACCTATCTGTTAAAGAGACTGAGAGTTATTTAATTGATAATATGACTAAACTAGTTCGGCTCGTTAACCTAATCATCCCACGCATGAGCATGAGGTCCTTTGTTCGATTCCCGGATCAGTTAAAGTGCTATTGTGTTTCCATCAAAACTTTTTCAATAGCAGTCCGGTGTTTGGATTTGGATCCAGTTGAAAGCTATTGTCTCGCGCCTTGTTACATAGAACGTAAACATTGCATTGCTTGTGTGGCTGACACCAGTACGTCAAGCTACTATTATACAATATGTCAAATTTCGTTAATAGTTTCTCAAATTTCAACTTTCATCATCATCATCATCAGCCTCTCATGGCACGCCAACAAGCTCGATCCTGAGCAGTCCTCCGCCAGCTACTACCAGCCACCTTTGTGATATCGTCGGTCCATGAGCGAGCCAAGGGCGTCGTACGCTACGTTTGCAGAGACGCGGCCTCCAATCGAGGACTCGTTTACCCCAACTCAACTTCAACTTTATTATCTCACAAATAAGGTTGAAGATTGATTGGGAAAATTTGACATTATATTCACTTCGAGTTTCGGGTACTGTACTATAGTTTAGATTCTAGCAGGTCAAGCTAGGGTGCATCTCTAGATGCAACCTGCCAAACCCTTCTAGGAATACAAGCGTTATGCTATGCTACAAACCAATGAGTATAAAGTAATGGATACAATAAACCGGCTACAGTAAGTTGTTTAAAATGGTTAGGTCTTGAGGACAGACGGTTCCGTGTATGTAACGGTCGTGACAGTTCCACTAAGCTTACGTAGCCGTGTACTGCCATGTACAGACGACAGCACATCAAGCTACTACTATCTCTCAGATTTCTTTGTTAGATTTTCAACTTTATCAGTAAGGCATTAACGCTCAAGGTTGAATGGGCAGTTTCGGGTAGCTTGCCATGTATGTGACAACTACGACCAGTACCGTACCAGTAGTAGCGTGCACCTGCAATAAAGATGGCCGCCGCTAATTGAGTACACGTACGATTTAATCAATATATTTGTGTACTTGTTCCAACAACGCCTTAACTTGTTAAACGGTTGTCCTAGATTCTAAATAAGTAATTTTAAACATTGCCAGTTTGACTGGTGGTCAATATTGGTATAGAGTACCAGGCCCAGTCTCCCATACAAAACACTAAAATTTAATTTATATAACGGGTGCTCGTTCGAACGTATCAAATTGGTTAACAATATTTACCAAAAATATTATTAAATACAGACTAGAATACAAAATGTACACAGCGTCCATATTATACATACACATATCAATTGGGCATGAGTACACGTAACGAATATACAAAGCATCATAAAATACGATTTTATTCGATACCAGTGTTGCCATGCTGCACAATAATCTGTGGCAATATGTAGTTTAACTTGATTCAAACGACTAGAGTGATTTTAATTAAACCTTCGCATGTTTACTGTTTGGTATTCAGGTGGTGTCACCAACCTGGTACAATGAAATTAGACATTTTTCTCACCCAATTTTTGAACTATATAAGTGGATTTAACATCGGGTTGCGTACGCTAACATTGTTTCGTTTGTAATTATACTACCACAGTTATTACTTATTTATTTTATACAAGACTATGGTAGCAGCGAGACATCCTATGTGAGGCTAGCCAATTCTTTTTTCTTTTTATGCCTTTTGAAAATTAGCACTAGGATTTAAGCTTCATTCATTGATTTGGATTACGGACGGAATAAAAATAAATAAATAACGGCTTCCGTAGTGTTTATTCTATTTATAGTGGATCTAAAGTAGCCCCACCTACTTACTTCTTTTCAGTTTTTTTTTATATGTATAATCATGGTAGAACTCTAATTGCATTCCTAATAATTATAGTTTTCTCAAGGTTGGTTTTTAGTATATATTTACAAACAGATTTTCGATCTTTGACTTTGGACAGATTCTTTATACCTTCTGAAAATGAAACACATAAAAATTTCAATGGAAAAGCAAAGAGCAGTCAGGGCACGAAATTGATTTAACGCTTGATACTTGATAGAATATTAAATGCACCGATATAGTGCAAATACATGTCCCTATCATAATATCTAATGAAAAATGCAAAAGTCTATAATAGTTAATTAGTTAGCCATACGTTCTCGCTCCTTTGCCGAGGAAAACACAAATATTGATTTAATATAACTGCAGAGAATTCTAATGAAAAAATTATGTGTTAATATTAAATTGAAGTGGGTTATCAACGAGACTTTTAAGTAATTGTCACACGGCCAACGCTACACCGACCAATATTGCTTGATAATGAAACAAAGGATAAAAGGCTTTCACGTGCGGGGTTGCGGTGATGTCAATAGGTATGGGTGTAATTTTGTATTTGGATTCGGTATTTAAGACAATATTTATGACACAACAAAATAAAAGCAAAGGAAGTTACCTAAGAACTTGTTACTTATTGGTCACCCAACTTTCAAGTTTTACCAAAGTAAAATTGTGGCGATGGAATGTTTTGACGACACGGTTGGCACAGTGGTTAAGGACTGCTGTACTGCGTGTCGCGGATTAGAATCTAGCATGAAACAAATATTTATATTGCCAATAGACAGTTGTTCTAGGGCTAGATTTTTGTATATACGAGTTTAAATATTTATATATGCACCACGAACAGTCTATTCCAGATTTGTGGCCAAGCCTAAAAAATATGTCTGAGATTACGACCACATATTACGAGAATATATCCGAGACAAAAACAAAATATTTCACTAAATTTGTCCATAAAATATTTTGTTACATTTGTTGTCTAATTAGAAGTGCCTGTCAAACGTTTTTAATGTTTAATCTCTACTAGAGTCTAGTCTATTTCTGCGAAATGATTGCTGCAATATTACTTAACACAAATGATCGAATAATTATAGTAAATCTACCCACAACAGGTAAAGTACTGTGGATTAGATTAAAGCCATCCATTATTATTCAATGTGTACATATGTATGATTTTTTTAATACGTTTGATGATGTAACTTTATAAAGCCATGTTTCAGAGTAGGTAACATATTGTTACGGGCTAGGGGTATTAAAAAGCCAGTTAAAGGTTTCGAAGTTCGAGGAGCACTTCCGACGTTTGGCTCTCAGACTGGAACGGGCCAAGGCTGCCCTGAGGCGGCTCCTACCCTAATCTAGGGAAATCAAACGCCTCCTACCGGAGGCTCTACGCAGGGGCCGTGCGGTCCATGGCCCTTTAAGAGGCACCGGTTTAGGCACCATCCCTGGCTGCGTCTTAGAGAGTCATAGCGATTCGGTTGTTCCGGGGATACCGCACGGTCTCCACTGAGGGGGCGAGGCCAAAGCCCTCGGCCATATGTGCAAGTAGCGAGACGAGCCAAAACGCCGGCCGGGGCATAACTCCGCTCCCGCAAGAAATCGCGGTACGATGGACAGAGCTCCGGCGGGATCTCATGGTGACATGGAGAGTGCGATTGTCGCAACCCAGTGCTAGGCACGCAACAATAGCGGCGGTAAGTCCCCTCTTTGAGGAGTGGCTAGAGGCGTCACGGCCCTCACCTTAATCCTGAAGCAGGCCCTCACAGGACACGGCCGTTTCGGGAGGTACCTGTTCCGCACAAGGCGGGAGAAAACGCCAGGGTGACGGGATCGCCCTTAGGATACGCTGGAGCATACGGTGGAGGTATGCCCGGTTTGGTTAGAGCACCGCACGGGTCCTCGTTGCGGCGATCTCTTGCGTCCGGCCCTGGTCCAGGCCATGATCCGACCCGTTCTAGGCGGGTTTCGCCGGTGAGGAAGAGGTAGCTCAGGCTGCGCTAGTTTCCCACTCCCCACCCACTGTGGCGATGCCGGAGCGCCGCTGTGGTTTTTAGTGGGTATTCCCAGCTTCGGCTGGGCGAGTCCCACACACGCCCTTCGGGATACGGTGCGTAAATGCATTCCCACAGCGTAAAAAAAAAAAGCCATGATCCGAAGCGAGAGTGCATGGCAAGCCGTCAACTCCTTTTGCTAAGCGGTTATGCTAGCAAAGGAGGAGGCGGAGCGCCTCAGGGAGTGGGAATCCTAGCGCCCTCACGCCTCTAGCCGCCGCAGGTAACGGCCTGGTCGGGAGACAACATCAAACTCCCAGCCACTGTAGGCTCGGACTAGCGGGCCGCGAGCGGCCCACTGCTAGCCGCCCGCAAGCACGCGCCTACGTGTTTCACGCGCGCCTCAAAGAGATGTCAGCACATCGTGACGGGGTCCACAAACACCGAAGCCTCCTGGGTCAGGGTTGCGGGTTGGTTAAAAAAGAAATCGTGGCCCTGGCGCACAGGCAAATGTTTTAGTTGCTGAAAAGTAAGAGAGGCCCTTCCGCTCCGCCCAGAGAGGAAGAGGTCATTTCATGATTTTCCATCCAGAAAAATGGAGTTGATTGTTGTGCCCGGTACACATGGCAACACAACCGCTCAGACCCGTCCTCCTTACGGCTTCACAACACGACGAATCGCTTGGCGGTAAGACTTTGTCTGGTGGGTGTTAACTTCTGCCGGCAAGAGATGTTATGGCCTACCATTATTAAACAAAAAAAATCGATAGCAAGTAATGATTGCTAACTAGACAGCTGTGAAATGAAAATATAAAATACATGGTCAGAATGTCTACATACCCACACTTGATAATTTAGGCATAAGTATTAAAATGTACCGTGTAATAAACATCTGTATTCCCCTAAGAGTTAGACAAACGTAGACCTTTAGTACACACTTCGCCAGCTAACATTAGGTGAGCTTGCCCAGCCACCAACCGGACTAATAATAACACCAGCCTATTATTGATCTAGCGCGGGGCAAATGCTTATTGCCTCTTCTCACTCAGAGAAGGCACCAGCATTGATCGCGACGCTTGCTCAAGAGGGTTGACGATTTCAAACTTGTTTTTCTTCCATCGATATCAGTGATGTCCAAGCAAGATTTTTTTTACATAAACTAGTGCTTAACCCTAATCCTGCTTGATGGTGAGTGATGCAATCATTGCTAGTAAAGGGCGCTAGTTTATTAAAAGCTCACTCTAGCCTTGAAGACACTTAAATTGTAGTCAGACCGAAAATATAAAAGAGTGGCCCCAATTCCCTTCTTCACAAAGTACATAAACTATTTCTTTTTTAATATTTATAAACTAGCGCTTGACTGCAATCCCGCCTGATGGTAAGCAGTGATGCAATCGTTGATGGTAAAGCGCGCTAGTTTATTAAGCCCATTCACTTAAAAAAACCTTAGTGAATAGGAAGGAAGACGGCAGTTGAGCGAGGTGGTGCAATGTTAGACCCTATTGGGTCTAACATTACACCACCTCGCTCAACTGTCGTCTTCCTTAACACCTACAGCATCGTTGGCCAGAGGGAGATTGATGTGGAGACCCTCCACGACCAAACTCCCGGCACAACAACATTTGACGCATCGTACCCGGCACACATCGCAACACAACTGATCAGACCCGTCCTCCGTACGGCTTCACCAGACATCATGCCGGAACACGACGAATCGCTTGGCGGCAAGACTTTGTCTGGTGGGTGGTAACTTCTGCCGGCAGCCGATGTTATGGCCTACCACCGAGAAAATTTGTTCAATAAATCTTTTTCTTTTTATTACATTTAGAAAAGGGCTGAAGTTAAATAAGTACTAGTTTTGTTCTGTAAAATTTAGTTTAGCTTGTAAACAAGGAAATCGTCGCAAGTGTAAAATTTTATAAAAACAAAAATCGTTAAACTTGATGTACTTTAGGAGGAAGTTCGTAAAACTGGTGCGTTTCATAAATTACAAGGGATAAACCGAAAGCCTCTATGCAGATGATGTTCGCGTTTTAGGATTCCGCAGGATACAATTTTTTTACGACTGTCTATTTATTTAAATGTCAGCGCGTCAGCATTTTCTTTGATTTTAACATGTGTAGATACAATGTTAAAATCAAAGAAAATTTGGATTGGGTATAGAAACCAGAAAATCAGTCGACACACAGGTAATTCAAAAGTTTCCTGGATTTACATATGTAGTACACACAGAGCACAAAGAGACTGTTGAAGGTTTTCATAAACTTTAGCAGTAATTGTTATGGAATTCTCAGCCGAACCGTGCTGTACACGCTTGACCGCTTTATTCGTTACAAATTCCGATTCAGCCTTGGAATGATTAATGACACAAACAGTCAAACAGACTTAACCCACAGAATTCAATTTAATTAACCCTCTTAGGGAATTGTGTATTTTAATATATATCGCAACTTTCTAGAATAAAATCAAAATGTCAGCGTAAAAATACAAAGCAACTTTTAATTGTCCCAAATTACTGAAACGCCTACAGAACAGGCTCCTCCTTTTTTAATGAACATCAATTATTCATAGGAGCTTATTTATTTATAAAGATTGAAGTCGACTTATTATACAGAAGCTTTTAATACTTAACGTTTTTGTCTCCTTTCGTTAAGATTGCTTACTTTATTTTTACTCTAAAACGTGAGAGCGACATTTGAAACAAATACATTTTTGATTTCCCCTCCGGGAGGAAGTCGCGCGGTATAACTTGGCCGATACAGATTATAATTTACAAAAATGTTTCGGCAAAGCTTTTATCCTTGTATTATTTACATAATAAATTGATGCGGACAATTATGTAGGCCATAACGATGTATAAATCTCTTGCGCAGGGTTGTATTAACCAGACCGCCGTGCGCCGAGCCGCACCATTTAAACCCTCATTTTGCAAATTTAATAATAATATCCATGCGCAAAATGTAGAGTTCATTCAAAAGTATGTTTGAGTACCTACAATCTAAAATATTATTTGAACGTGTTTGAGTTCGCCTCAGGTAAGAAGGTACACCTACTTTCTTTGTGATATTCAAGAATAACCCAAGTCCTTTTGTCGTAACCTGCCTACCTGCTCGCAAATAGGACCTCATAGAAACTCAAGATGACATTGTAAAGAAGGATACACTTGGCAAAATTGGTTATTGACACTGTATTGTGGAATGTCACGACATTTTATAATATCAAATAGCCAAAAAATTGTAGAATTATTTAAAACTCGATGCTGGCACGTTTCTTTAGAACCTTTTTGTACATTTAAAATCCAAATCCCACCAATTGTTTGGTGAATGCCACTAAAGCTATAGCAAGCAAACACGGAGCAAACTCATGATGCAACATTAAATCCGTATGATCGCTTACAACGCGAACGCTGAAAATGCATTCAGTGTACATTTAACAGGCTTCCGTACCTTTATTGTGACGGAACCGCGTTGGTACGCCGATACTGTTAGTACCACAGAAACCACGTTATGCAACACTCAAAATATACCCTAACACGTAAGTAATTAGATTTAATTTATGAAGTGTTTCTAACCCAAAATAGCATTTCTATTTTACGCGTGACATTTCCTAGTTTTCGCCGGAAGTATCATCTTTATTTCTAAGAATCCTCCTTCCTCTGTTTAAGGACGGGCCATAAAAAAAATATATCGCGTATGAACAAATAATCTCAACGAACGGAGTCATACATACATAATTTTGTTCTAGACAGCTAACAGCTTAGCCTACTCTACAGAATCAAACTTTAAAACAGCCGAAAGTTGTTATACAATTTTAATTTGTGTTGCTAATATTGGCGTGGCATGGCGTATAGCGAATTTGCTAGGAGGAAGTTTTGTCATTATCTAGATTGGATTGCCACTCGACTTGCTGCTCCTGTCATTATCGGCTTCGTACCAGTAAATGAATAAATTAGAAGCTGTTAATAACCTAACTGGATTGCGTTAGCACTAATTATTTAATATGCTTTTATGCGAGCAGTTCACCATTTTTGGGTCCTTACTTATTATTTTGTGGAAGATAACGTACGACCAAACTGAAAAAAATATTTTATTCTCTCCGCACCCTCTTACATCATACACTCACCCTTTTCACCTTACATATCAGCAGAGGACATCAATGTTTAAACCGTTCATTCTTTTGTTGTAATTATGATCGCATTTTAATAAACTGTTTCCTTTTTTTACTAAGGGCATACTGACATAAACAGTCCAAGGGCTCGAGCACTGCCTACTAAAACAAAGGCAATAAATAAACAATAAACTGGTTTACTTTTATGCATAATTTTAAGTAGCTAAGAAAAATTGTTTTACTTGTTTATTCTTTTGGTCTAATTAAATAATACATTATTAAGTATTAGCGAATTGCTCCGTCTTCGCATGGGTGCAATGCTGATACTAATTACACTAAGTATAAAAAACTGGGAATGTTATACATAGCGGCCGGCCGCTCCCGCCGCCCCAGTCAGCCGGTACCGCAGCAAACGCTACGTCCCGCAATTTTTAAATCTATAATATCTTAGAAAATATTAATTTAAATCATGTGCTGTAAATGGTCATATAGATCTATATTAAATCAACAATGTATTTAATGTTCATTAGTTGGATTGGTTAAAATCGCTTCGAAAATTTTTATCCATACTAATATTATAAATGCGAAAGTAACTCTGTCTGTCTGTCGGTCTGTCTGTCTGTCTGTTACGCTTTCCCGCTTAAACCTCTCAACCGATTTTGATGAAATTTGGTACAGACAATCTTTAGACCCTGAGAAAGAACATAGGCTACCTTTTATCCCGGAAAATATGATGTTCCCGAGGAAATCTAAAAGCGCGATATAACTGAACTCCACGCGGATGAAGCCGCGGGCGGTAAGCTAGTATATTTATAAAAGACAAAAAAATTTTTTGTTATATCCATAAGAGATAGACATAATATACCATCGCGGACTTTTCTGTAAAACTTTTCAATGTATACAATATTTAGTACATTTTGATAAATCTCGTAGGGTTCAGCCTGCGTTTGCAAAGTAAGCGGGAAAATGTAATTATTTACAACATCACAACAGAAATCTCAAAAGTCAAAAACAACAGTATTTCTCCACTATTCAAAGGATGTTATTACACATATAAACCTTCCTCTTCAATAACTCAATCTATTTAAAAAAAAACCCATCAAAATCCGTTGCGTAGTGTTTTATAAAGATTTAAGCATACACAGAGATATAGGGACAGAGAAAACAACAACGAACACTCGAATAAATATCATTCCCCAGTCAAAACGTGAAACCGTTTGAGTTTGGCCGAATTGATAACTTTGATGAAAATTTAACAAGAGATGAAAACCTATAAAGATTTATTAGGTACTAGCTGTGCCCTACGGTTTCACCCGCGTAAGCTTCGAACCGAAAGAGCTCAGTTGATATAAAATAAGCGCATGTTAAAATAATGGGAGAAATATGTACGTCCGCGTTTGCTCCCGTTTTCGCAACATTGTTTGTTCCTGCTCTGTTCCTATTGGTCATAGCGGGATGTTTTATAGCCTATGTCCTTTCTCAGGCTCTAGACTATCTGTGTACCAAATTTTATTACAATCGGTTCAGTAGTTTTGGTATGAAAGCCGGACAGACAGACAGACAGACAGAGATACTTTCGCAGTTATAATATTAGTATGGATTTCTTAATTGAACACCAATATTGTTTGAAGGAAATTGGCAATGTTTTAAAATCAGTTTCACTATGTTGAGTTTCAAGTTAAGTTTGAAGAAGCAGGGTTATCAGACAGTGTCGTCTAAAATACATAAGGGAGCTATCATTCTGTAATAATACTTGTGCCCTCCACGTGTTGGGCCATTGGCCCACTTCAAAATTAATAGTTTAGATAACAAGTTCAAAGTGTCATTAGACAGGAACTATTATTCTACATCGATATGAGACTATGGGTGCGGTATTTGTAAGCATTTTTTTTTGCTGTGCTCCTCGACATGTGTGTGGAACGAAGGGCGACGCTTGATAAAAAGCTAACATGTGGCCCGCTCCTCACTCGGCGACAACATCCGGGACAGAATCCGCTATGACCCCACTCTACCCGTCCTCACTAAGTAACCATTATAACTTTCAGATAAACATCTAATAAACAATTAACGAAGAAAGTGTTCCTATCTACGCCAAGCAAGAAATATCCATTTTTTACTGTTGACAGTGGTTTCGAGCCGGGCGATAGATTAATAAAAAGCGTAGTGTAGTTCAAAAACCACTGTGGATTCATCAACAATACAAAAACAAAAAGGCGAATAATAAAACGCACTGGAGACAAGATGACTGATGAATATTTATAATATTTCAGCTTAGCTTAGCTTTTATTATTTGCAATCTCCCGCCCTTTTCCATCACACTTTTTTGTCATCTTATCTATTACCAAGAAATTCAACCACACTACTCTGTTGTTAAACTAAGATGTTTCTTGGTCACCCGTCCAGATATTCTCAGTCACCGTATAATATGTGTGTAACAAGGAGACAAATAGATATTCTGAAACTGGTATAATTTTGCTATGGTTGTGTTGCTTATTCGTAAACCCCTGAGAAGCTTCGAACAAATTTATCAAAGGTTTCTTTAACGAGTTCTGAGTTTGACAGTAGGTATCTAAATATTACTTTGGTTGATTGTACAGATTTTTTCATTGCGTTACTTTCACTCGAGCGTAATTTACAATTTTATGGATCTGGCTATTTATAAATACATATGAAGACCAAATGTTTTCATATTCAAGCGTCATACCGCCGATACCGTTACGACTTCGTTCATTGCCAAATACCTCCGTTCGCGTTCACACAGAATTCAGAGTAGTTAAAGCTCACACTGCTTACTTACAAATCACGTTTACCAACATGATACTAATCTATAACATGAACTCGGGTTAAATACGATTGGTTTGGATCCATTAGGACGAATTAATAATAATTGAGTATCTACAGCTTTGGCTATAGCGTGAATGCAATGTAAAATGTCAACAAGACAAGATTGTAAGAACCTTGACGGGCGAGTGTAGCATGGCACGGTTGAAATGACGCCGTGTCTTGCTCATCCACAATACAGAGGAGGCATTGTGCGTACCTAGACTGCGGCCGCCATCGCCAGGTAAGTAAAACGATCACGTTTCAGAGCGGCTGCGCCCGCGCCGCCATAAACGCAGTCCCTATACAGCTTGAGTGGTACGCAGTGCTGCCAATATCTAAAACTTTACATTAAACCTTATTAATGCCAGAATAAAATAGAATTGACGACAAAAGATTCGTGTATACATATACACAGAGAAAGGTTCAATATACAAAAGAGTATATAGATTCAGTTTAATTTAGGTTAGACCCAGATTAAATGTTCGCAGTTTTAAACAACATTGGTTTCGCCAAGCTTCACAAAATGCTACCAAAGTAATTATTTTATGGATGTAAAGAATAAAGTTGGGTAGTAATGGGAGCAACGTGGTAAGCGGTAAACACGAAATTAGTTTTTAAGAACACATTTACAAAATTGACATTGCGAAATATTTTGGTAATGTAAACAGTCATGTTTTCGCTCTAAACCAAAGGAAAAGAAAGTTACAACCTACATCTCAATTCGATTTATACCGTTGGTAGCACTGTTTATAAGTAGAAGCGATGTTGCATGGCTACATTCACGTGCGAAAGAGACCAAGTTATTCTTGATAGAGGGAGAGAAAGGGACAGCTGAACTGGCTGAGCAGGTAAAACGGCGCGGGCGCCGCCCTGCGCGCACCGAAATCACGAAGCCAGATGCAACGACCGTCTGTTCACCACTCAGGTAGATACGCTTTATAATATGATCGTAGTTATCTACAGCGAACCTACTCAACTTTAAAACACGTTGCGTGGGCCGTGTGGCCTTAACCCTTTATAAGGCCGAGAAAACTAGAGGTAGTACATAAATGAAATTTTGGTATGTTAATAAGGGTATTTTTAATTGATTTTTAAGATTTTTTTTAAATCGGAAAAGTGTTGGGAAATGTGTGAAAAATTTGGTGGCAGTATATGTGCCACTGCCCATACTAGGAGGGTAATATTTCTATAAATTAAGTAAATTCTTTTTTTTTTCATCTTTCTACTTTATGAAATTAGAAATAAAACCATGTAATAATTATTGTCAACACAAAATATTTATTTAAGATACTTTTTCTTTATAAAAATATGCTAAGGGGAACGTTTGAGATCTTTGGAAGCTTTGATTCTTTACATTTAGTATTTATACTCATCAGTCAATATTTCTTATAAAATAACATACAAAATATATAAGAGCTAATTCAATCTTCAATTCTTTTGGTGAAATTGAGTAAAACAAGGGAAAGCGCAAAGAAATACTTTACAAGTCGTACATGACAACTTGGTTCTTACATTATTTGTCTTTGTACTACACAAACGGCATCTGCGCGGTGTGTCAGACTTATCAATCAAATGTTTTCCAACATCTTGGAAACGAATGTCATCATGCACTCCTACGACTTTCTGGTAGTTGGTACTGCCTGTAGCTCTCTTCTTAGCAATAAAATTAGGTTCGCTAGAAAGGCTCCTCTTTCTCGTTGTGTAGTTACCGATAAGCGATCTAGCAATCGAGATGCGAAACTGTAGATTCGATGGAGGTCCATGATTTCGCGATGAAACAGATTGTATTATAAAAGCATTTGTGATAGCTAAATCGATTAGGAAATAAAAAATTCGGCACCACCAACGCCTATTCCGTCGTCCAACCTCATATGTGCCTCTTTTTTGATCGAACCTATCGACTCCTCCCATTCTCTTTGTGTATTCAGTGATTGCCAAAGGGCAAGGAAAATTCTTCTTTGTGCCATCCTTCATAGTTCTTTGACAAAAAGTTTTTTCCATAGGATGGAAAGCTGTACTCAACACTGTGACGTTTTTTGTATCCTTCCAAATCATGAATCCAACATTATTCTTCACTCTCCATTTGTAGTTTCCGCGGTCAAGCTTTACTTTCCCTTTTTTCCCTTTTACGAATTTCGGTAAGTCTGCTCTATTTATATTTACGGTGGCGGTGGAGTAAATGCCATGTTCATAAAGATATTCCATCAGAGGATATGAGGAAAAAAAATTGTCAAAAGCAACATGAGCTTGAATTTTTTCGTCAATTAGAGATTTTGTCAGGGTTTTGACAATATTGGCGCCCAAACCTAACTCCGGTGTATTATTGTCATTTTTACCGGTGTAAATTTGAAATTCATATACATAACCAGTTACACTATCTGCCCGAACCCAAACCTTGAACCCCCTTTTTATGGGTTTAGCAGGCATGTACTGTTTTAGAGATGATACGCCTTTGAACCGTATCATAGCTTCATCGATGCTCTGAGAAGTAGTCTGTTTTACTTCTCTTTGGCATGCATAATTCAATAATTCCAAGACAGGACGAACTTTGTATAATTTGTCATAATCCTGACTTGTTTTTGCAGGAGTCTTGGAATTATCATTCAGATGAAGGTTTTCTAAAATTTTTTTGAACCTTTTACATGTCATTACTTGCGCAATTTCGTCCACTCTAAAAAATGGGTCACTGGACCAATATAGGTCTATAGATGGTAAAACATGAATACCCATCAGAATAATAATTCCTAAAAACGCATCAATATCCGATTTTCTTACTGGTTCCCAATTTAGGGTCTGTTTTTGAGAGGCATACAAATTAGTTTGCTCAACTATATGATCAATTACTTCTTCAGAAAAATATCTTGTAAAATAAGCCACTGGAGAAGTTCTGCTCGGAAAGATAACTTTAGGTTTCAAGGTGGCTTCGTCAAATTTATCAGCACTTGGCCTATCCGACCACATACCTTTTTTCCAGTCACTGTCGTTCTCATCTTCTGAGGAAGAGTCTGCAGAATCTTCTGGAGAAGACTCCAAAACGTGCCGAGAGCGTGAATTTGATACTCGTGAAGACCTGACTGGTCGCAATATCTTATATCTTCGTCTTCGCTATTTTCAATATCAGGTACTGTGTTAGCATCAATATTTTCTATTTCATCTACATTAGTAGAAAGCAAACCCACATCTACTGGACTCCGCCTTGATGGTCCAGGTGTAGGACTTCCTTGACTTGAACAATATATCGGTCTTCTAACATCGCACGAATGTATGTCAAAATTGGTTTCTATACAATCTTCGCCCTCGTACTCATCTTCTGAGTTGTCAGGATCTTCAGGAAGTCCAAAGATCTGCTCAAGTTCATATTCTATATCTTCATCACGCAAGTATGCCTGCAATACAAACAGGCAATGGCATTTATACTGCCACCAGAACATATCAGTGAGCAGGCAGTGGCATAGATACGGCCACCAATAAAATTTACAATAAAACAAATTTCAACATATTCATAACCAAAATTACACGTAAAATGTAATAAATAAAAACAAATTAATAAAATAAATTACTTTTCTTACCATTTTAGCCAAAATTTTAGAAGATGTATGTGGATGAAAAATTCTAATCGAAAAACACCACTTTCAAGCGATAACGAACGCCTTCAAATTGACAGCTTTCAAGCATTTGTCAAAAGGACCCTTATTTTTGACGTAAAAATCATTAATGCTGCCATCAATAAAAAATTAAATCCCGCTGAACGATACAGTCAAGAATAAAAAAATATTTTTTTAGGTGGCATGTATACTGCCTCTACCTTGAAAAGGAACAGTTCCATCATTGCTCGCAAAATTCCTCTACAAAACTAGAATGTTGACGCAGAAAAACAATTTGTATTCAATCATTCAAAAATGAAACTAAAATATTAACAGCGTAGGTAACATTTACGTGTACACGTAAACAGAATCATTAGTTGAGCTATGATTACTGACAAATGCGTTTGCTGACTGGCCAGGTAAACCCAATCTGTGCTTTCCGCGAAGACCATTTCAGACATCTATCCAATGTGAAGACTCTTTACATTATCTGACCAAAATTCTGTGTGGATTTTAAAAGAGACGGGTCTTTGAAGTTGCTTCGACCAGAGCAGTCAGACAGGACCTGTCGACCTCACCTAGTTTTTTCTTTTTCCTGTAGGTAGGTAAATCAATGAAATGATAAATGATTTTATTTCAGTAAGTAAGTTTGTACATATTTGTACAAAAACATTTACAGAAATAAAATCATTTATCATTTAAGTGGTTATAGGAAAATAACATTGTCAATAATAAATTGTTTTATTGGCAACGAGTCACAGACAAATGTTTGTCACCAAACAAAGCTAGCGCTCTGAACAAACAACGATATTTAGTAGGTAACTTGAAATCTAGTTTCCACATTAAAACGGAAAATCTGTTCTATTTCGGCAATTAAACGTTGCATAGCAGTTATTATTCTACTCAGTTTTATTAAAGTTTTAATCAAAAATCTCAGGCCGTGGGTTAAGCAAGAAATGCGGAGCAATTCAATTGGTCGGTGCCGCAGCGGTTAGGCACACGGCGAGGGGGGTTAACCTCCCTTGTTTGGTACCTACTATAGGTTTTATGCGGCCTCAATTACAACTCGAAATGAAACTCGTTTGCACATGAACGTGTTAACGATGTGTAACATTTCGCTCTTGAATCTGTCCTAATTTAATTAACTCTCATGCCTAGTTATCACTTGCGTATCGCCCATAAAATTTTGAATTCGAGAATCCGAAGTTTGGGCGGTTTTAATGACTGGAGCTGTACATTTTAACATGCGCCGTAGCAGTGTGTAATATTTAGTTACCTCGTTGACAAATTTCCTCGCTGGCGGTTTCATTCCACTTCATATAACAAATTAATTGCTGTTTATATTCATATTTTTATAAAACTATCATTTATAATCGTTTAAGAAAAAATAGTCAATACTGGCCGCCAGCGACTGTTCGTGGAATTAGTTATGCTCAGCTCCTATTGGTCGCAGCGTGATGTTATGCCTAAAGCCTTCTGATTAATGGGCTATCCAACGCAAAAAGAAATCGGACCAGTAGTTCCGAGATTAGCGCAAACAAACAAACTCTTCAGCTTTATATATTAGTACAGATGAGATGTGCCCCGAGGTCTGCAAATAAGAAATATTTTAATGAACAGGAACAGTAGACTCAAACGAAACAGCCAATCAAATACAGATTTATCTGGATTAAAAGATTTGATACCGGAAGAAAAGTAATAAAAACAATGCGGACGTTTACTGAAGAATTGCGACGGAAAAAAGCCTTGTAGATGCCAAAATTGCCATGCCGAAATTTAAAATGCACCTTCCTCCCGAATCCCGATGGCCGAAAACGACTAAATATGAAGAGGTTCGACCGAAATTTCGGATTAAAGATCCGTGAGCTGACTCCTCGCCTTTAGAACCCTAATTACCAGCTTATGTTTAACCATCCGCCCTTCACTGTTTACACAACAAACATTATTACAAATATAATTATGACAAGGCAAAGCTATATTCTATAATATTGCAATGAAGCTTTATAGATGACGATTCACGGTAGCATGGATAAGTTAAATGTCATGTAACAAAATTAAATGAATAGGTTACTTAAAAATTCGTTTTTTGTGCACCATTCAAAGAGGCATCACTTATATGGTTCAACCTTCAACATTTAACATCAAATAAGGACTTAAGTTCCAAGAGCCTGGAGGCTTTGGTCGTGGGATACATCGGACGTGCAATCAATTAGATTATGTCAGTCATAGGAATACACGACCATATAAAAAGCTAGCTAAAACAATCAGAAACTCAAACTAAAACCCGTGTGGCTACCATGAGATTTCATTACGAGACTCGATCGTCGATATCGAACGAGTTCGACACATCGATGGGCCCGTTTCAAGGATGTAAGAACTCTCAACCAATAAGAGCGCCAAACGCCCTCGATATCGACGATCGAGTATCGTAATGAAAACTCATGGTAGCCACACTGGATGTTTTTCCGCTTCGCCATTAGATCCAATTCCACAAGTACCTAAATCTCTTTTATTCCATAGTCTTGTAGTATTACGTACTTTTTGTTCCGATTAGTCTATTATAATCAGGCTTGTTGACAATAAAATAAATGGGCTATTTCTCTTCTAATTTAGCCTTTGTAGTTAAAAACGTATTCCGTACATTCCTTTTGCTTTCTTTCTTCCCTTTCCGGATTTCACTTTATTGTTAAGATGTTCAAACACCTCCTCAGAACATTGACTGGTTTTGTTCTTATTATAACAATCGCCTTTATTCTAGTACCTAGTAGTAATACCTACCTATGTACGTGTCTATGCTAACTACAAAATCATAATGGTAAACGATTCATCTGAGTGAAAATAAATATTTAATCCATTTGCATGGATTAACATAAAAAGCCACATTCACAAACAATAGGTATAGCTAGTTCTAGGTAGCTGCAGAAATTCCACGGCTTAAATAAAATAAAAAATTGTCCAATGTTTTCATTTCATATGCTAATGGATCACTCACGTTATTGATAAATGAAAATAGAAAAGTGAGGATCTACAATAAACTGATATGAGATCACATTTTTGTGTTACGTCATTAAGACACCGAACCCAGCACCACGAAAACCGAGATCTTTTTTCCAGCACACGTTGGCCAAGCTCACACGTGCCTGTTCGTAGGACAAATACCTTAGAAGCCTCTGTTGCTGGTACCCGCGCACCGCGACGAATACGTAATGCTCTCCTCGTATCTTGAGTGCGAGGCAGTTTCGTTAACGGACGCTTCACACGTGACACGGAACGCAATGTACACAAGGCCCCATGTTTCAAACTTTGATCTAGGGTCAGGAGCGAAACTCTTAAGATAATCACAATAATCTTTCATATTTTTTTTTCACATTCCCAACAGACTGCCCGCATTCCCAGTCCCATCCGTCATCTTACAGGCGTCATTAGCTTTTATGTAAGTACTTATATAACTTTGGTTTTCTCTGCCATCTACAGAAAAAATATTACTTGAATTTTGGACTAGCATTTTCTGGAATATTCTGACCTCAAAACCAGCAGAACACCATTTCAGGGACCACATGATGGAGTGGAGTAGCATTTTCTGGAATATTCTGTTCCAAAATCTCTGTGCAGAACAAGATCTTGTTTTTTCGTCAGTATTTCTTACTACTCATACTTTTCTCCGCACTTTCCATAGCCGTAGTCCTTCTAAGTGTTTCTTAATTGTGTTCAAGTTTGTTTTAAACAATTCCCGAAAGGGACATTCCGCAACTTTCAGCTGGAATAAACTTGAAGTTATTCCACTTAAGAAATTTTGTAGATAACTTCACCAATCGCTTTTTAAATAAATGTTTGAAACCGTCGAGTTTGTCCATTGTTTTCACCGCAATCAAATTACGTGAAAAGTACTATACCTATTGAGCCATTGAACTCGTTTTGGTTGTTACTATGTCTTTAATGGATGAAAAATTAGCTGTTCTATAAAATACATCTATATTTTTTTATATTATCTGAGCAGTCAACAACTCAAGTTGTTTCTGATGAACAATGAATGGTAAAGTAAGTTTAAAGACATTTTCTTACGCACATTGACCTTATTCCGTTACAAAAAGAAAAAAAAGTGTAATGAGAAAAGTTTGTGCGAATGGGATAGTGGGAACGCAGAGATAAGACACAAACACCCATTGTATCAGGTCGAACACTGGCGTGCAAATAACCGCGCAACTATTGTTTTGCAGACAACGAATAATACACACGTAGAAGTACACACTTACATGCTTAATGTAACGTCGATGCAGCCACTAGAAAATTGTACGGAATAATATGGAACACAAGTTGAATTTATGCACAATGAACACCGATCGCGATTAATAGATTCAACATTCCATGTCTTAACAATAGTAGGCGAAGAGGGTTCCAAATTAACTTGTTTATTTGAATAGACTAAACGGTTGCGGGCGTTTCGCGTAATCAACAGGTAACAAAATGCCTAAGTAATCGATTCTACTATAATAGTGGTTATTCCATGACTTGGAACGGTTATAAAATAAGTTATCGTGCGGCATGCAATGGAAACATAACTCAGTTTAAATGAATTCACCGCATAAGCCAAGTCGTCAAATATCGTCTGCTATAAATATTCACCAAGAACCTATTGTACATCGTGTTTTAAAAATATAAGCCTACCTCATTTACTTGAACAAATGTTTTTTCGTTAGAAACCCTTTCCCGAGAAAGAAAATGTCAATGGAAAAGCCAGGAAGGGGCACGATGTACCAAAGATTTTGTTCTATTGTGAGACGAAACCAACGAAAACGATTTTGCTTTGAAGAAACTAGTATAATAGACATCAATTTTAACTTTCTTATACAATCTTAGTCTTCCATTACTGCGAAAAAAAATATTTAGTGCAAAAAAGCTTTCGTTGGTGACGTAAGAGGGGGCTAAGGGAACTCTCACCAAGGAAGCGGGCAGCAGCACTTCTCCTGTGGAATATCAAATTACTGCGATCCCCAACCCGTCTTCCAAGCGTGGGGATTATGGAAAACCCCCTTATGTAATGGAAAACCTTGGGGAGGCCTTCGTCCAGCAGTGGACTTCTATAGGCTGAAGAAGAAAACTTTATTAAAAATTTCTCAGTTATTCATGCTTTTTACATAGATACTATACTACTGCATTCGATGGTCTTTTTTTGGTTTTATGTAACAACTGCAAGATATATGCTCAGGGAAAAATATTTCCAAAGCTAAATTCACATTTTCCTATGCCATGTGAAAATAAAGAACCAATGCAATCTTTATAAAGGTAGGCCAACACTATATTCAGTCGAGTTACAGATTTATTTAGCTTGTATTGAGTTTATTTATTCAACGCCTAGAAGATTGAAATACATTCCAGTCACTAGACAACGAAGGGGTCACTGAATATATGTATTGTGGAAAAATTAAAATTCCTTTCAGATTTCTTTTTAGCAAATAAATGATGAAAGCTAATAGAGAATATAAATTAATACATTTAAAAAGTCAATTTTAATTTTCCTCTAAAAAATCAACTCGTTTGTGGCGACTGTTGCGAAAACCCGAGATTTTCCTATCGCGTTTGTTTAACTCTCAAGACTTGAGACAAAAAATACACTGCGAACATTTACCTCTTTTTACTTGAATATGCGTTAAAGTTTAAACAATAATTGAATGTTGGTCTTCAATTATCACAGTTGCTCATCGTTTACTATCCAATCTTGAAGACAACTGTCTCGGGGCATATTTCAAGCTGTTTACTTATATCTTGGCTTGCGAGCTATATACAAAATGTAACAAAAACCCTGTTGTTCCTTCTGCCTACGTTTTAAGAATCGGTATACGAATATAATAAAACATATCATTTATAAAATTATAATTAAAATAAATATTTAATTACTAATATTTGTAATCTTTAACTAATTTCTTACCTTTGCAATTCTGCATGAAGAAGACACCAGTAGAACGTTCCCGGCAATCTCTTTTATAAAATCAGATATTCTAATCATTTTGTTGAATGTATCGATTTTAATAGTTATTTGATGTTGACCCCTCGACTAGTTAATAATTACTTTTTTAAATTGTAATTTCATTAATGATGTGCTTTTAAGTAAATATATGTGTCCCTGAAAGGAACAACAGGGTTTTTGTTACATAGTGTATAATATCTATTTGAGCCATTTAGAGTTGAAACTGTAAGTCCATGGGGTTCAAGTGCTCACAAAGTTTACCGCGATATCGTGAAGCGGTTGGTCGAATCTTTGGGTGACCATAGGACTGGGCTCTTTTCTGTGTCAAAGAAAAAGGTAAAACGGCTAGCAAACCTTTATGTCCCGGCTCTTCCCGTTTTTCCTTTATACTATACCTACTTGTATATTATGTATAATATACCTAAAAAAAATGTAATATATATTGTAATAAGTAAGATTTCTTAATAAGCGTGTAAACAAATATTAGGCTAGTGCTATTTACTTATTATAACAGGGCGAATATGTTTTAGTAGTTAAGGGCAATAACAATATTTGAGAAAGTACTTTCTATTAAAGAATAAAACCTGGTGTAGTAACGCAGCTAGGAAATTTCAAGACGCTTAAGGGAGCATAAAGCGCTTCACTTCGTAAGCTTGTATTGATTGATTAAACACATATTCCGGGAGAGCATATTTTATTTTTATAGGGAAATCAGGCTGGGAAAATATGGGTCGATGTGCCCCAGAATAAGGAAGTAAGAGGCAAGCAGGCAAGAGAAAAGAGCTTGAAAAATATATCTCACCAATTCTGTAAACCTTTTTATAGTATTGTTATTAAGTGGATTTTGTTATAACTATTAATATAGAATTAAATATGTAAATGGAGGTCTATTAAAGTGGCTGGTGGAAAACTGCTCAGGATCGAGCTTGTTGGCGTGCCATGGAAGAGGCCTATGTCCAGCAGTGGACGAGTAGAGGCTGATGATGATGATGAAATGGAGGTCATTAAATTATTCTGCCATTGAATACTGTCAGAATTACAGATACTAAACATAATCTGTGTCCTTTGTCTTTGCAATGCTAGCTGTCCTTGGCCATAGTAACTTGAATAGATAAGCTATGCACTATTGACAACTAAACTATATGCGACTGTGCAGTTCAGTGTAAATATGCTATGTGCCTAGGCATTTAGTATATTTACACTGAGCTGAGCGGGGAGGACTTCTAAGCGGTATGAACTTGATGAAATTCCATGTCCATACTAGGAGGCCTCTATTCATACCAAACCATTGGAATTATAGCAGTAATGTACAACGAGAACTAAGTAAACATACTCGTAACATGGGACCTGGTTTAAAAGTATTAAAAACGCTCTTTAGTATTTAAAGTGTTGAATAAATAGTCTCAACCGGTATTATTAATTGCGTGGCTACAATCCAACTTGTTTGTTCTTTCTTCACATTCTGGATAAATTCTTTTTTATTGCCCTTTTGTACAATACCGTCCCTTGCGGCTTGTATGCTTAACTTTATAAGGACGAAAATAATGAAGGCTGTAATTTATACGGCTTCTTATCCTATAGATAAAAGATGCGATTGACAAACTTTCGTATAGGTAATTTGTTGGCCTCGTATAATGTGCTGGAAAACATTAGATTTGAAGGAGACGTAACACGGGAAGAAAATTGAACAAAATAAAAATCCTAATACACACATCCCAGTAAATAAATATGTATAATGCATAAGTACATAAATATACCGTGTAGGTAAGTATTGTGATACGTCTACGTACTGACAGTCTTAGTAATTCTGAGGATATTCTTAGAAAAGGACCAGTTTATCTATCCTGCAGGCGAACTTTGAATTTTTGGATGTTCATTGTGGTATCAACTAAATGCTGAACGGCTCGACTGCCAGTACCTCAACCACTGTCGCATGATTCACGTCCAGAAAAATGTTAAGTTTTTATTTTAATATTAGAATTGGTTTTGACACGATGGTATTTTAATTCTATTTGACATAATTTATTATTGTTTTGATTATTATTATTGGTTACTAAAATTAGTTATAAGTAATAAATTGTTACTAACAAAACTATGGACTTTGTGGTCTGAAATAAATGACTTATTAGTATTATAAATCATGACATAGCGTGCTTTACATTTTTGAATGACAGATTAGCAGAGCTGAGTGTATTTCGGTATCCCGGATTATCATAATAGGCTCCCATTATCCTCGAAAACCGTGGTAACTGATGAAAAATATGCGAACGAAGCTACGAGAGACGGTTTTTAGGTCACTACATAACAAAATACAAATCGCTGTGTTAGATAGATGAAATATCGCGATAATAAAAAAATAAGGACAAAATTTAACCTTGTTTTAATAAAACCAGTGACTTATTTGAAGTAGGTAGAAGGTCAGATCAGATAAATACTAACTGATGTACAATACAATACATAAAGAGCGCCATTTTCCAATTTCTGGGAACTATTCATGTTAATAGTCAACAACTAGCCTGGTAACGTACAAGTAGAAATAAATGAAAATCAGAATTTTATTTCGACAAATAATATAAAGGGTGTATCTGACATCGACGCACAAACGAGTACCATGGATCCAGTACGTGATTCTGAACCCCCAGTGGTGGAATTTTTTCGTCGGCTTTTTTCATGATTTAAAAAAATAAATGTAGTTTTTTTCACTTCAGACCATTCACAATTGCTATACTTTTATAACTCCAATAAGATTTTAAAGTCAAAATTAAATTATCTAATTACATAAAAAAGCGCAATGAAAACAAAAACCCGAAAACGATCTTATCAGCTCATTTAATAGATTGATAAATAGATTTCACATCACGGATCAACGTCATACCTACAAACCGCACGGCGGCAAGCTTGCAACGTTCAAAAGCCGAGCTGACACTTTTTTAAACACTGTGTATTCTGTAACCGTTCATTAACGACATAAATGACTATCATAATTATATTAGTGGTATGCGGTTCTAGCCTTTCGCTAAGTTTGCGTTACGATGTCAGATACACCCTGTATAGGGTGAAATTAATTAACAGTTTGCACATAATAATTTACTTCCTTAACACTAAAATGTTACCTATTTGGACTAATTTATATTTTATATAATTTATTTTCTTATACTACTAAGATAAATTGACATACTTTTTATCTATTGACGTTGAGAAGATATAATATTGATTTTTTTTTTTACATATAATTGAGTGACATTTGAGCATTATTATGACACCTTTTTAATTTCTTGTGTTTTAAATGATTTGACATTAGTTTGAAAATGGAATTATATGATATTTCTATTTGTTATTTAAAATTATACTCCTATAAATATTACTCCTGTACTGGCGTCGCATGCAAATCATAATCAATATGATTTGCATGCAACGCCAGTACAGGAACAACTAACTTACTATGAAATCATCTATGTACCAACTTGAATGCTCAGTCCCGGGTTCGATCCCCGCACGGAACAAATATTTGTACAAAATCACTGACGGTAAGCAGTGATATAAGCATTGATGGTAAGCGCGCTAGTTTATTAAGAGCGTATTCACTATAGCCTTGATGACACTTAAGTTGTAGTCAGACGGAAACATCTTCTTCTTCTTCAGCCTATAAATGTCCACTGCTGGACAAAGGCCTCCCCCAAGGCTTTCCACGCCGACCGGTCTTGTGCTGCCCGCATCCATCGGCTTCCCGTGACCTTCACCAGGTCATCGGTCCACCTTGTTGGGGGCCTCCCTACGCTGCGTCTTCCAGTACGTGGCCGCCACTCCAGAACCTTACTGCCCAATCGGCCATCGGTTCTACGAGCAATGCGTCCTGCCCACTGCCACTTAAGTATAGCGACTGGCAGAGCTATGTCGGTGACTTTGGTTCTTTTGCGGATCTCCTCATTTCTGATTCGATCACGCAGAGAAACTCCGAGCATAGCTCTTTCCATTGCCCTTTGTGTGACTCTGAGCCTTCGTATGAGGCCCATTGTGAGCGACTACGACGGAAACATCGTCGCTAGCAAATTATGCCAGTCCCTCGATGTACCCGGTATAAAACACAGCAGCAGCTTTGTATACCTAACATTAGAAGCTGTCCTGGTGAAAGAACCGCCGTCCCTTTGCAAATAACGCCAAGTTTCCCGGCAGCCACCTTGGCTTTAGACTCAATAAACAGCCCAAAGTTTGGGTAATGTATCAATCATGTTTAATTAATACGTCACGATTATGTGTTCGGGTAGTTATTTTAATAATACATAACATCCACAGTCATCATCATCATCCCAGCGTTAATCCCAGTCGCATCCGAAGCCTTTTCAGCTTTGGAGTCTGGGGTTCGTCTTACCAGTCCAACAGCTGATATGGCTAAACTTCGACATTTTCTATGAAGCGACTGCCGTCTGACCTCCACAACCCGAAGGCGACATCGAAGCATTGCAGTTAGACAAATTGTAGGACTTTTGAGGGCTCCAACAACCCGTAACGACTGCCACTAGATGCTCGTAGGGCAACCGGGACCAACGGCTTAACGTGCTTTCCGAGGCACGACCAGACCAGTACAAATATTCATATTCATGCATACAAATACTTGCACTGTGCGGGGATCGAACCCGCGCCACCTTGCGCAGCGGCCGCGTCCGCTACCGCTACGCCACGGAGGCTGTCAACATAACATCCACAGTGTCGGTAATAATTTTGGAAAAAGCATTCGATGTATAATGTTGTTTCTTTATCACATGTTTTGCAAAGAAATCAACACAATTTATCACTTCGAAGAGTGAAGGGAAATAAATATGGCGACGAAACACAGTATTCTTAAGAACGGGCTGGTGGAAAGCGTTACCTGTCACAACACATGAATTACTGGCGCAATATACATTAATATACATAGATAGAAAAGTTAAGTGTCAAGTATTCACAACGATACGATGATTGACGCTCTTTTGAGTTAACCCATACATTTACTCCATTTTTCTTCGTTCCACACACCCATTACCCGCGAACAACAATCAACTCCACTGTGCGTCGATAAAATAAAGTATGACTTTTATCGAGTATTGTGTCGAATTGTTTCAGAAGATCAAACATTATACACTGGAGCGAACACCACAGGAAATTAATTTTCTATCAGATACCTGCTTTTATGTATGACAGGCACATGAAATTTTCACAATATTTCGATGGAATAATTCAGTCTATTGGTCGAATGCAGATACAGCTTGTCAAGTGTCTACTTGACAAGCTGTATCTGCATTCAATGCAAGCAGACACCTAGGTTTTCTATGTTATTAATTTACCAGCTTCCAAATCTAGAAAAATAATTAATGATGATGTTTTAATTCATATCCGGAATAATGGCAAGAAACTCATGAAAACAAGATTGCAGGAGAATTAAAAGCGGGGCAACTAGGGCTACATTCGCATACCCCTATATAGCTATAACCTCACTTCCGTCTTCTCGTTTTCCTTGAATTTTGTACGAACATGTTCCAGATTGGTGTAAAGGGAGTGTCCGTTATTATGAACGCAAGAGGGAACAGATTCTTATAAAATACAGGTATGCGTACGTAAAAAGTAAGCTTGAATTTATTCATAGATTACCTACTGGTCCATATACAAGCAAACAAAACCTTCTTAGAAAACCCATACAAGTAATTTAGATTAGAAAATATAAATAGATAAATAAAGGTAAAAAAAAAAAATGAATATCTAACGACACATTAATGTTGTTACATTAGAAACGTGTAACATTAGAAAAAAAATTCCTGTTTCTTAAAGACGGCCTTTAACATGATTGTAAGTTTTAATTATTCAAAAACTAGCTTTCCTCCCGCGGCTTAGCCCGCGTGGAGTTTGGTTAAGTATATCGCGCTTTTTAGATTTCCCTCGGGAACATCTTGTTTTTCCGGGATAAAAGGTAGCATATGTTCTTTCTCAGGGTCTAAAGATTGTCTGTGCCAAATTTCATCAAAATCGGTTGAGAGGTTTAAGCGGGAAAGCGTAACAGACAGACAGACAGACACAGACAGAGTTACTTTCACATTTATAATATTAGTATAGATTCTTATTCATTAAGACCCAGTAGATTTCAACATTACCATTAGAATACCAAATAATTGTTACTCTACATCAACAATCATTTAGTTTTCTGCTTATGTACTTTGTCTTTATATACCTAAGTATACGGTAAGAACGCACAAAAATAATTACAACCAAGTGATGCGGCAGTAATCCCTCACTGTAAGAACGGAAATTGAGCAAGTTATGAAGGCTCTCTTGAAAACCGTCTTTGTTCCGTTACAAAATCCTTCCTGACCATTAGTATAGTTGACAGGCAGCCTCCTGCTCTACAACCCAACGACTTATCAAGCTCTTCTCAAACTACCCACACAAATGAAGGTAATGGTATTATGGTCCCAGGATCCTATCTTGCGTACATAATATGTTTAGCCATGTACCTACCGACTTGCCGTGGCAGCGTTGGCGTGATAAAATATAATTACATGATATGGGCTAGTAAACTTAGGAAAATAATCGTTAAAACCGGTTTCGTAGATCTAGATTTAAGTAACGCGGTTTTAAACGGGCCTACAAATTTACCAAGTAACTAGTTATTTGGGATAAATATATTCTTGATATGCAAGCGCTTAATACTATACTGCTGTATTAATTTTTGTTTAGCTGTAACAGTTTCATTAAAGTTATTATGATAATTACAAACACTCCCTATAATAATCATTGTTGGACATAAAGTAATCCAGTCACGTCAATATAATTACGGCTACATAATCCATAAATAAAGTACATACATGTAGCTATACTATATATGCCATAAATTCAATCAATCTCTCCAGACAATTAGGCATTTTCCGCATCTTCCAAATCTCTTGGGTTTAGTTCAATATGCTTATATGATTTCACGCATAGCACTTAGATCAACGTTTTGAATTAATTATATCATATAATGAGAACCACCACCTATTAATTATCTTATTGAATTCGACATCGTGCACAACCCGTACCTGTGACACGAGTATGTCAAATAGTTAATAACTGAGTTAATTATTATCAATCTGACTCACCTGCTCTAAACGACTTAGTTAATATTAATTATTCTTGAACTGAGGCGGAACAGTTTATAGTCACAGTCGTAATCGGGGTTACCATGTTACTTCGTAATCATCAAGCTCCGGTGAACTCGGTAGTCTCAAAAGCAAATTTTACGTTCTGAACTAAAAATGCAATATCGATGTTACTTTGTTTAAAATTTTAATATATTCAAAACTTTCATGTTACGATTCAGACGCACGCCTTCTGCTCATCGGTGCTCATAAAAAATCATTTCTGCAACTATGTTTGGTCCAAATTCGATAAAGAATAGAGGTAAACAAACCGTTGCTAGGCAACGACTTGTTTACACGTAAAAGGAAGATGCTAACAACCTTTTCTAGACAGATGATTTTCATACATGTAATAATTCTACTTCTTACTAATGTAAACAGTTTATTTATGTTTATTATGTCACTTGCATAGAACGCTTAACCGATTTGAATGAAATATGACACACATCATGTAATCTAATTTGACAATACGTTAAATTTTTTATGCACATATTGTACGTAATCCATACTTGAACGTACATATTATAATGCATGTGTTATGCAGTTGATTTGAAAAGTAGTCAAAATACGCAAAACTGTATTGACAAACGCCTCAACTTTATTTATTGGCTGAATGTCACAAGATATGTTTAATACCTTTCATCCATCTTTCTTTTTTGTAGGGCTATCACTATCACGTAAAATTAAGAAAATATTATTTATACGATGATTTGTTTAGAACAGCGAGCTGCATAGTGAACTAAACATGGTATGTGTAACTTATTGCTTATTGTTTACATCAATACAATCATCATACAATCTAGACCTACTATACTACTAACTACTACTACTGCTACTAGAATCTACTAAGACTTGTTTTTGCATTTCCAACTTTATCTATAAAGCATTAAGGCTCAAGGTTGATTGGGATTTTTTTATAAGTTGACTGCTGTCATCCGTACATTATTATTTCTTTTCTACTTGGGTTTTCATAATTTATAAAAGTAACATTATACAGTGAGCTAATTATTATTCAGCAATGTACCTACTTTAGTTTATGTTGTCTTAATGTGTTATTTGTTACTTCTACGTGTTATTAATGATCTTCTAGTTTAATGATAATAATATTAAGACGGAACTCTAGTGGGTGCTTTCTCGATACATTTTTTTTTTTATAATTATATACTTAGTGCTTCACTGCAATCCCGCCTGATGGTAAGCAGTGATGCAATCGTTGATGGTAAAGCGCACTAGTTTATTAAGCCTATTCACTTAAAAAACTTAGGAATAGGAAGGATGGCGGCAGTTGAGCGAGGTGATGCAATGTTAAACCCAAGACCAACACGACCAAACGATGCTCCGCTAGAGGGAGATTGATCTGGAGACTTTCCATGACCAAACTCCCGACACAACACCATTTGGCGCATCGTACCCGCCACACAACGCAACACAACTGCTCAGACCCGTCCTCCGTACGTACATACAAACGTATTCCGCTGTTTTCTTCGTGGATAATGCTTTTAGAGCAACTATTTTTTTTTCTACAATTTTTCACCATGATTATAAGTGCTCCTATCATTTGATTTTTTCCGAAACTTAATTAATAAAAGAAATACGATACTTCAAAATCGCGGAAAATAACCCATTTTTACCGTGATGTTCAGATGACTATTAGACAAACGTGATAAGTTTTTGACAAAAGAAAATAATAGAAGTATAGGTATATACTGTTCCTCTAAATTTTGATATTAAAATAATTGGGATCTGTCGTGTTTTGAAAAAGAAAACAGCGGAATACGAAATGTCTTTTGGTCAACGTTTTCGGGGGAAGTTGGAAGCAGCGCGACGGCAATAGTTTCTTCAAATACTTATTTTCCAAATTCCTCGGCTCGAGTTCTCTCTTAATAATACATGCATCCCAATCGATTGAAATTGTGCTAATCATCGTTACAAGTTTTAATGAACAATCAAGAAGTTTTATTCCTATTATAGAACGCCTAGAACTAGTTGGAAATTAGAGATACTTTGGAAAAGGAGGAAATCTGTTCTGTTGCTAATATTTTCATGTTTGCGAACATTTACCGAGTAAGTCGTGGTGGCCTAGTGGTTAAAACACCAGCCTCTCAAGTATGAGTGCGCGGGTTCGATTCCAGGTCAGGCAAGTACCAATCTAACTTTTCTAAAGTTATATGTACTTTCTAAGTATATCTTGTACACCAATGACTGAAGGTGAAGGAAAAAATTTTTGAGGAAACCTGGACTTTAAGTCTGAAGTCGCCAATCCGCATTGAGCAAGCGTGGTGATTGCCCAGCAGTGGGACGATAAAAAGATTGATGATGATGATAATGATGAACATTTAAGTACCCCCTTATTCATAAACGTTGTTTCAACTTAACCAGTGATTAGCGATTCTTTAACCATAATTTTTTGACGTTTTAACGTCCCTTAACTTTAATGATCGGTTATGAATAAACACCACAGTGTTTAAGGGGTTTATTGATAAATGATGACTTAAGTTAAACGTTTAAAATGTATGGTGAAACAATCACTAATAACTAGTTAACTATAAGCAACGTTTATGAATAAGGGTAGTAGACTAAAAGTAGTAGATACTTAAGTTACACGTTAATCTTTCGATGTTGTATTTTTTTTATAATTATAATCTAGTGCTTGACTGCAATCCCGCCTGATGGTAAGCAGTGATGCAATCGTTGATGGTAAAGCGCACTTAGTTTATTAAGCCTATTCACTTAAAAAACTTAGGAATAGGAAGGATGACGGCAGTTGAGCGAGGTGATGCAATGTTAAACCCAAGACCAACACGACCAAACGATGCAGCGCTAGAGGGAGATTGATCTGGAGACTTTCCATGACCAAACTCCCGACACAACAACATTTGGCGCATCGTACCCGCCACACAACGCAACACAACTGCTCAGACCCGTCCTCCGTACGGCTTCACCAGACATCATGCCGGAACACGACGAATCGCTTGGCGGCGAGACTTTTGAGTTGTTTGAGTTTGTGTATTATACAATCATCATAGATCCCACTGTTGAGAAACGCGCCTCCTCTCGGTGAGAGGGAGTGGGCCATAATCTACCACACTGGCCCAGTGACGGTTGGTAGGTATCACATGTCTTAGATATATTTTTTATGGCTCTAGGACATGCCGGATTCCTCACGTTGTTTTCCTTCACCGTTTTCAGAGCAGTGGTGATGAAATAATTTACACAAAGTAAAAGCGCCTGATGGGGTTCCAACCTGCGACCTACAACTTGTAAGTCGTGGCCGATACCACTAGGCCACCGCTGCTCTCTCTCTCTCTCTTTGTTCATTTATTGGCTGTATGTACACACATCAAAAGTGTCTAGGGATCAACATATATTTTTGCAATAACTTTTCTCCTGATTGATATTAATTAAAATTTTCTTTAAGGATTCATCAAATAAAGTGTTTTCGTTTGTCACAGTAACGATAAACCAAGTCACCTTTGCATTAATAAAGAAATTTGCCATTTTCCTAATAAAGGGATATTTGACATTTGAACCACTAACACAAAAGTTCGAAAAAAAGACTGAAATAACAGTTTTCTCTAAAATTTTATTGGGTAACTTAAACAATTAATAATCCGTGTTTCTACCGCGAACACTAACAACACAAGAACATCGGTTTGGCATACTCAAAATGAGTTCATCCAAATCACGCCGTGGAATGGCCGCCCATGTTCGTTGCAACAACAAAAAAAGGTCTTCTTGCGACTGGATACCCTCCATATTCGGCAGAGCTCTTCTCTGTAGCATATCCCATGCATGCTCAATCGGGTTCAAGTCTGGCGACTGAGCAGGCCAGGGCAGGACATTGATGTTAGCTGCGGCGAGAGTCTGTCTTACAACTCTTGCGGTGTGCGGTCGTGCATTATCATGCATTAACTGAAATAAGGGACCGATTTGCACTTGTAGAGGAACGATGACGTCTGATACAATCGTTTCAGCATAAATTTGAGCGTTGAGGTTGCCTCTGATCCA
The DNA here is from genome assembly GCA_017933935.1 of Sesamia nonagrioides. Lineage (NCBI taxonomy): Eukaryota > Metazoa > Arthropoda > Insecta > Lepidoptera > Noctuidae > Sesamia > Sesamia nonagrioides. Next base: position 42,130 of record JADWQK010001437.1, on the reverse strand, counting down.
AATCAACTCAGTTCTTCCGCCGATCCAAATACCCGCCCATACCATGATGGTTCCACCACTATAAGGATGGACTTCCTGGCAGGATTTTAATCGCTGTTGGCGTCCAGGGGTTCTCCAGTGTCGTATACGTCTTGTATCCGGTCTCATACCAAAACGAGACTCATCAGAAAAGCACACGAAACGCCATTGTTCTTCTGCCCAATTTCTGTGTTCAAGAGCCCATTGATATCGAATCCTACGATTGTGCATTGCTATAGGTGGTACCCGTAGCGGTCTTCGGGAATGAAGGTTCACTTCATGCAAGCGGTTTCTGACTGTTTGGTCGCTAATTAAGTTCCCTGAAGAGTGATGAAGCCTCACGGCTAACATCATGGCGGTTATTTGGAGCTCTTCGAGTTAAGATTTGAATGTATCGGTCTTGTCTCCGTGTGGTGCAGCGATACCGTCCTCCATGGCGCTCAGCCACGGTACCAGTGCTTCGGTAACGTGTCCAAAGTCGACTGATAACACTCTGACTTGTATTCAGAGCTAAAGCCACAGTACGTTGCCGGGAACCAGCTTCTATCATTCCCACGGCTCTGAGCATTTCTTCCCTGCTTAAATGACGTCGCCGCTCCATAATAACGTTGGTTTTAATCAGTAGTAGGGAAACAGTAGCACTAATAATGTCTTCAATGCGTTGTATGTTTTTATAGGGAAAATATTGACAGCTGATTTTCATCTTTTACTCGAATTTGATTCACAGTTCCTGATTCAAATTATGAATTGCACCAAAAAGGATCCATATAAATTTATAAAATCATAAATTTATTACAAAGCCACATCTCAATCTCAAGAAATCCGCATAAAAATGCTTGATCCCTAGACACTTTTGATGTGTGTATTAGTTGTTATTTAATTATAAATATACTAGCTTTCCGCCCGTGGCTTCGCCCGCGTGGAGTTCGGTTATATCGCGCTTTTTAGATTTCCCTCGGGAATATCAAATTTTTCCGGGATAAAAGGTAGCCTATGTTCTTTCTCAGGGTCTTGTGCCAAATTTCATCAAAATCGTTTGAGAGGTTTAAGTGGGAAAGCGTAACAGACAGACAGACAGACAGACCGACAGACAGAGTTACTTTCGCATTTATAGGTAATATTAGTATGGATTATTTTAATCAACCTACATAAACTTTTAAATGCTTCTTTTAGTTATAGTAGTAACATTTATAGTAAACTAAGTTTCCGCCCGCGGCTTCGCCCGCGTGGAGTTCGGTTATATCGCGCTTTTTAGATTTCCCTCGGGAACATCACATTTTTCCGGGATAAAAGGTAGCCTATGTTCTTTCTCAGGGTCTAAAGATTGTCCGTGCCAAATTTCATCAAAATCGGTTGAGAGGTTTAAGCGGGAAAGCGTAACAGACAGACAGACAGACCGACAGACAGAGTTACTTTCGCATTTATAATATTAGTATGGATTATTTTAATCAACCTACATAAACTTTAAATTGCTTCTTTTAGTTATCTATAGTAGTAACATTTATAGTAAATACATAAGAAAATTTAAATTAAATCGTCATCTAAAATCAGTGGAAAAGGAAACGAAAATCTTTGATCAATAGGTATACCTTTCGAACCCGTCTTGACCTATCGACACTGTGCGCCTGTCATTAAGACAGGTTCAAAAGGTATACATATACAATAATTATGTAAAGGCTTTCCACGCTGACCGGTCTTGTGCTGCCCGCATCCATCGGCTTCCCGCGACCTTCACCAGGTCATCGGTCCACCTTGTTGGGGGCCTCCCTACGCTGCGCCTTCCAGTACGTGGCCGCCACTCCAGAACCTTACTGCCCCATCGGCCATCGGTTCTACGAGCAATGTGCCCTGCCCACTGCCACTTAAGTTTAGCCACTCGCAGAGCTATGTCGGTGACTTTGGTTTTTGGTTCCGGTCAGCGTGGAAAGCCTTGGGGGAGGCCTTTGTCCAGCAGTGGACATCTATAGGCTGAAGAAGAAGAAGAATTATGTAAAGAAAACCCCGTGAAGGTATTGATCGTTAGGTATTGATAACTGATTCTATTAATGCCTACAAAGCCGGACTAAACTTAAAAAATCCCCTTAAAAAAATAAATATTATTTCGCAAAAGGAGGTAACTTATAATACATGTGCAGTAGGCAATACATGCGCGGGCGAAGGGGCAGGGCACGAGGCACGTGGTCGCATCGCTCATAATAATACAGTCGAAAATGATGCTGACACTTTTAAAAAAATACCAAATTTTGAAATTAAATATTCGTCCGCTTTATTACCTTGGGCTAACCGGGTGTCCTAACCGCAAAACAATGGCAAAACTTTTCCAGAGCTGGAAAGTTGTTTTTCGGGGCAAAAGATAAGCCACTGGCTATGTTTTCGTTTAGTTTCCGTAAGGACATGAGAACGTAGGACGAGATTAAATTCGACTTAACTTACTGCGATAAGATGAACAAATTGTGTCGGTATTCGCTTCGTCAGCAGACCCGAGGGCTCAAATTATACTTTTGAAATATTTGATCAATTGATTAACGAAATAACATTTATAAGGAAACCCAATTGGATCGGCGTTATTACGTGTCGTATCGTGTGTTAAATAATTTGAAAAAGCAAGAAAAGTGTGGAGGTAAGAAAATATAAGTAAACAGAGTAAGCCATTAGACAGCAGGGCTTGTACCGCTCTGGGGGCTGCAATATTACCTATATGAACTAGTTTCCCCGTCAAACAATAGCAGTTCATTCGTAAGATATTGCGTTTTATTATCAGTTTTCTCGGTTTATTGGGCAATGCAAGAAGTTTAAGAAAGATATAAAATACATTTATTTAGCCCAGACTAAGGTCCGTATTCCAGAAGGAAAGTCAAGCATTGATCTCTGCTTAAACATTACTTAAAACTAGTTTCAACCAATCAAAAGGCTTCAAACGAAACTTAAGTAGAGCTTGAGTTTTGAGTGATGTTCTGTAATACGGACCTAAAAGACACCTTACACGTACCTAAGGTGTCTTTGACGGAACAGAAACGACTTTTATTTTTCTTATGTATAAGTATACATAAGAAAAATAAACGTAAAAGTCGTTTCTGTTCCATTAAGCGATGATAAATTAAAAGAATGACATTGACACATACAAATATAAAGAGCAATGTAAGAAAGTGTCACGTAAGGAAGACAGATACAAATGAATCCAAAAACGATTCTCACTGATAAACGATCGATCGCTTCGCAACATACTGAACTTAATCATTTTCGAAGCGTATACAAGTTAGCTAATCCTATATTGGGTAGGTGTATGTGCTACTAATTACAAATCTTAACGTCTGCTGCAGTGCCTACGTGATCAAAGTTCACGGATCAGCAATTTTTGTATTGTTATGAGTACCCGATAAGTAAATTCCACGCAGAGTGGTTTAGTATCATATACTGAATCTCCACTAATAGATTCGCGGCGATGTCCTTGTCACGCTGTATTTACCAAAGCAAAAAATATATACAAGCAAGAACAACCCACATGTATGTAAATAATTCCTTTGAATTAGAAAGAGATATAATCGTGATATTGGAAGCGGAAGGAAAGCTTTATTTAAGTAACATTTTTCTTCCCTTCTGGATTCGAATAACGTTAAATATTTCCTTTTTACCTTCATTATATCTAAGAGAACATTTTCTCGGGTACTTAACTACATTACACTATCATAGTTAAGTACTCTCTATCTAATAGTATGAGTATCTCTCTACTAGTTCACCTAATATCACGTAATACTCCAATTTAGAGAACTTTGGGGAAAAATAATTATTTTTCATTTCTCATATTCGGAAAGTAGTATTTTCTTGATCTGTTTATTGGGTAGAAAATGCTATTTCCCTCCTTAAAGCGGGAAAAACTCATACAAATTACTTCCCACCTAAGGGTCGGAATGAACTTCAAAAATAGAACTGCTCTCAGCTGTGAAGAAATTTGTATAAAAAAAGTAATAAAAAAAATGCAGCGGCAATGTGAGTTTCTAAATAGCCAGTGTGAACTTAGCGCAAACTTCATTGAGCGAAATAGGTCACAACCATAGAATTAAGAAGTACGATAGTACCTACTTATTAATTCTATAGTCGCAACAGTATCGTGGTGAGTTCCATATTTAAAATTTAAAAAATCGACATAAATTAGCGGGATACTAATCTGTTATGTATCTGTGACTTAAAAAATACCTAGTTATTTTCCTCGCATTCGAAATGAAAAGTAGAGTGTTTAACACGGGTAAAAGAATCAATTCCTACTCGGACTATAGCAGTCTAAATACCTCGGGAATTGATTCTTTCCACCCTCGGTTAACGGTGTTTGAAATACGAAATATTGTGGAACTCAGCGTGTCACATCTGTACCTTTGTAAATTATAATTTTCGATCAACGCAAATTTCTGTGTTTTTCGTGTAAGTTTACAAGGTAAATAGGTAAAAGGTAAACCTATATATATAATGACAGCAACAGGAACGGGTTATTTTATACGGAGCGGTTATTTCACGCATGAAGAGTGCCATGACAGGGTCACTCAATAGCGAATAAGGACCGGTAGACAATCAGTCCCAAGCAAACGGAAGGCCCCGCTCGCCTGCGAGCCTCTAATAAAGGAAAACGAGCTTCTTGTGAACTGAACCACGACGGCAAAACGAACCGCTGGGAATGAAATACATATTGTTGTTTTGGCATTAAAATTTCATTATACAATCGCTATATAATTTGCTAGGTGATATTTTGCCTACAACCTTATCGATTCATACCTAGTATGCTCAATGTATCTATTCAACTTATTAGAGAAATCCTGTTATCAATAAGTGGAAAAAGAACATTGGAAAATACAGGACTTCTATTTCCAGCCTCGAGAAACATTGTTCCATTAGCGTTCTACTTGACTAGTCATATTGTTTCTTTTCAAACCTTCACCAGCTAGCGGAGAAATACTAATTTAACAGTGAACAGTTGACTGTTTACTCAATACCTGGAAGTGTGAAACTTAGTTCCAATGTAGACGGGACAATTTCGTACGTATCCGAGCTGCTAAGAATGGAGACAAAAAGGATACTAAGATTACATTAAGAGCACAAAAATAGAATGTAATATGCACCAAGCGTCTCAAGTCCAGTAACTTTCTGTATACCTGCTACCAAGTTATTTATGTAGAATGAAATTGGACGCCAAATTTTAGCATCGAATCCCAGAAGAAAAATAGGAAAATATCTTCGTTATTTTGATTTTTAGTTCATTAAAATCCAGGGTAGTTAAGAAGTTTTGAAACGAACTGTTACTGCGATTGCTGAGAGGGTAAGTTTAGCTATAAAAGTTATTTGTTTTGCATGTAAGTATCTACTTTCATAGTCAGAAGTAAGTTGGTAGTATATTTGCGAAGCCAGTAAATTGTTTGGCAATGTCTTTGTGACAATTTGAAAAGTTTCATGACACACCTCGCGCTACTCGCTTTCTCTTACTTATGTTCCTGTAAGTCGGAATGAATCTCCTTTCACGCTACAATGCTTTACAGAGATCCCACAAGGTTTCCAAATATCGGTATTTTTGTCTGCTGATATGAGGCAGACATTCCAGATTAAATTTATAAATTAAGTATTAAAATTTATAAATTATTAATTCCATATTAATTTTATAAATTAAGTAGTGCTTTACTGTGACCTTGCCTGATGGTAAGCAGTGATGAAACTGTTGACGTTAAAGCGTTTAATATATGCTAAAGTTTATTACTTATAAGCTTATTCACTCCAGCCTTGATGACAATAATTTAACAAAATTATGGAAACGGTTTTTGAAATATCTTCAAACTTGTCTGTATGTATTAATCAACCTAGGTAGAGCTTGTTGAATAAAGTTATTAACTAATGAAAACCGGTTAAACCATATCAATATTATGAATTCAAAAGTATATATCTCTGTTAGTTACCTTTTCACGCCTAAACCACTAAACGGATTTCGATAAAAGTTGGCCAAAAGATAGATGGCCGCCTCGGAAAGAACTTGGGTTCCATTTTGTCCCGGTATATTGTGTTCCCATGGGATTATTACCGACATCCATGCTGGCAAAGCCTCAGACAGCAGAAAGTATTGTGTTTAAAAGCATATTTAAAAAAAAAAAAGACAAAAATACTCGGTAGTTAAAAAAAAAATGTTTATTGATACCAGATACATTCACTATTTTACAGGCTAAAACGGGTAACAATTTAAATGTATAGTACAATACATGCTGATGCTGCTGACAGCCTCCGTGGCGTAGCAGTAGCGGACGCGGCCGCTGCGCAGGGTGGCGCGGGTTCGATCCCCGCACAGTGCAAGTATTTGTATGCATGAATATGAATATTTGCACTAGTCTGGTCGTGCCTCGGAAAGCACGTTAAGCCGTTGGTCCCAGTTGCCATACGAACATCTAGTGGCAGTCGTTACGGGTTGTTGGAGCCCTCAAAAGTCCAACAATTAGTCTAACTGCAATACTTCGATGTCGCCTTCGGGTTGTGGAGGTCAGACGGCAGTCGCTTCACGGAAAATGTCGAAGTTTAGCCATATCAGCAGTTGGACTGGTAAAGCGGACCCCAGTCTCCAAAGCTGAAAAGGCTTCGGATGCGACTGGGAATAACGCTGGGATGATGATGATGATGAGTACAATACATGCTGATATTCATTCTCAAACTAAGCTTGAGCTTGTATTTTGGGAAAACAATGTTCAGTCATAGTGATGACATACAAATACATTAATTGATGTTTGAGGACAAAGGTGACATATTGTGAGTTTTTAGATTAAACGCCACCCTGAGGTACAATGGCAGTCCGTTGTACCTCAGAGTGGCGTTTTATCTCATCTACTTTTCGTAATAATAAACACTTTCAAACCAAAAAACTTGCTACATTTAAACCTTTATGCAGACGATTTATAAACTAGCTGGCCCCTCGAATTTCACTGGTGCCGTTGACAAGAAAGATTTGGTCTCAATCTGTGAGTGGCATGGGATGAGGCGCGTGGATTGCAGGTTAACCCATCGAAGACTCAGGTCATTGTTGTTGACAGCTCAAGGATATGGATAAATTGATCGCAACTTCCCCAAATTCAATATCACAGGACTGCTATTCCAGTCAGCAAAAAGGTTATAAACTTCAAGGTTCATAACCTTTTTGCTGAATAGCAATTCTATTAAATTGAAACTCCAAAGTTTGTATCAACAAACGGCTTTCCTGGTATCCGTAGCTACAGGATGTAAGACGAATAATTTTTGCATCTGGTAAGTCGGTGAGACGGTTACGGAAATTTCTTAATTTCTTCCAACTGCCACTACTGACTACGCTGAAGTTAGTTATCCATATCTTACGGAAGCACCACTAGATAAACTGAGCGACTTCAATACTTTTACATAAGATTTATATTTGGCCTGCGCAAATATGATCACATATTTCGTACAAAGCTCAAGTGGCTTCCTATATGACTTCGCCGGAATTCTCATGTCTTATTTTCAGCTCTGCAGTAATCCGTTTAATCCTACCCCCTTATCATAAAGGACGTTTGAAGTTTCTTCATGAAACATATAACAGATGTCTAAGGTAATCGAAAAACCTGAGACTAGAGTTACTTCCACCAAATTTTGTGACAAATCCTAAAATAACACGTGTTTGAACACTGTTTAAACTATGATAAAAAAGCACTTGCTCTCTCTTTGAACATTATTTGTATATATTATTTGCTCTTGTCCTACGTTAATTAATAGATGTATATACATATATTTAGAATAGAATACTCTGTATTATGTACACCAAATAAATTACAGAACATAAATATGAATATTTTATTAAGGGTGACACAATGGGCGGCCTTATCGCTAAGAGAAATCTTTTACAGACAACCTTAAAATACATATTTATAGTATAATCTAAATAGTACATCGTAGAAAACCTACTCTATTTGTCTCTTCTTCTCCACCTTCTTGATATTCCATGCAAAGGTTGTCTGTAAAAGATAGCCCTTAGCGATAAGATCGTCCATTGTGTCACCCTTTGTAAAATCATCATCATCATCTCAGCGTTTATCCCTGGTCGCATCCGTAGCTTTTTCAGCTTTGGAGTCTAGGGTCCGCTTTACCAGTCTAACTGCTGATTTTGGCTAAACTTCGATATTATCGGTGAAGCGACTGCATATGACCTCCATAACCCGAAGGCGATATCTAAGCATTGCCGTTAAACCAATTGTTAGATTTTTGAGGGCTCCAACAACCCGTAACGACTGCCACTGGGTGTTCGTATGGCAACCGTGACCAACGGCTTAACGTGCTTTCCGAGGCAAGACAAGACCAGTCCAAATTATTCATATTCATGCATACAAATATTTGCACTGCGCGGGGATCGAACCCGCGCCTCCTTGCGCAACGGCCGCGTTCGCTACCGCTACGCCACGGAGGCTGTCGGCCGGGTATTTTCGTAATATTAACCACATAAAGTTTATTAACTAAATATTACAGTATCGGTTTGTCGGCAAAGCGTCTGATGGTGGCAGATTTCCGCAAATATTTGTAAAATCTTCTTCATATATACATATAATATATATTATATAATTTAAATGGTGTAGGTATGTACATAATAAAGAATATTTTATTCGACAAATATATTCAAATGAAAGCCGGTAATCCCACGCCAATGTGTAGGTACAGGCGCTAGCTGGTTAAGCTACCCAATATTACCAAATTTTCGCAATTATTTTTATACCTTAATGCTTTGGCGAGTAAAAAATAAAGAATATTTTTTTCTAAATATTTTTCAGATTATAGAAGCTTGATGTGAAAAGTGTATCGATGCTTATTCTATACATTACTATTATTTATAGAATACATTTGCAATGCCCATTAACAGCTCACCAAAATAAGTACCTACCTAACTGTCAACTGGTAACTAGAAGAACTGCATGCGTTTTTTAGTTAAAACTGGAATAATTTCTGCGTATAGCTCGCTATAAGAGTAATATAAAAGATCTACTAAAATAACTTGGTTAGACCACTAGTGGACCTACTCTACCTCGAGCGCGCACACCTGCATCAAAACCGGTTTCATAAAACATGATTTCACTCTCTCAGCACCACTGGCGTTGCCTAATTTACGCATTGAAGCTTGGTTCGACAAGAATATTTTCTTTCTCTATTTCGTGCAGAAAATTGTGGTAATTGAAAATTATAATAATTTCAATTCAACCCTTGTTTCGGTAGGAAATGAGGTAAAACAATTATCGTTGGCAAACATTTTAAACATACAGTTGGTTCAACATTAAAACTCTTCAGCACAGTCTACTGTGCTCTTCAGTCTCTATTTTGAAATGACATCATATTGTTTTTACTCGTAACTATTAGTGTCTACGTCTACCCCTCCATTCATATAAGTTGCCAAGTTAAGTAAGTAATGATGAGCAACTGTTTAACCATACATGTTATAGGTATAAACATAACTTTACTCATCTTTATAAATAATTCCTCCCAATTAATAAACGCCTCGTTCTTTTTGTCTTCATTATCACCCATTCTTGTGTCACCACTAATTTGTGGCGATTACAGGTACCTATTAATTGAGAATTGAGCACTATAGTAACTAACAAGTCATTAGCTAATTTTGCCATTAATAAATTACACAAAACGGGAATTTGGCCAGTTACTTTAGTGTAGGGTTTACCTGAGAACCACTAGAGATTAATCCTTTGTTAGATTTTTTTTAAATACTGCTGATTTAAACAATAACGCTTGGAAATATTAAAATATTTCTAAGCTTAAACTGTTTTGAAATTGGTGTTTCATAATACGATTTTTTACGACTTTCTACAATGACGGTGAGACGAAGGACATGCCATTTTTTCATGAAATCATAACCCCAAGTTTATTGCTTTAAACATTCCATTTTCCTATGTTTCCTTCCCAAACTCATATTTAATGTAGACAAATTTGTATGTACAAAGGTTTGCACGTTAACGGAAGGATACCGCATTGCGCGTACTGTTTTAATACAACATTTAAGCTTTGGAAAGTTACAGTCGACGTCCGTCATAGTCCAGTACATTATATTGAATTACAGCTATATGGTTTAAAAGTATCGTACTCGCAAAAAAAACTCAGCTACTAAAACATAAATCTAAGCAGCAGCTACGGTCTAGCAGTGCTTGCAACGCGTACAATGGCCTATCATACCTTATTCACATAGCCAGAATAACCTTCCTTGCATACGGTTAGAGTCAACACACGCACACATCGGTGATTGTATTGCTTATAGTTACACCTCAGAACAGGGCACACAAGCAGGCTGCGGCTCGCTTGTTGATACAGCGACGCAGCGTCGTGCAGAGCTAGCTAGGGTGACTCAGAAAGTGAGTCGGTAACACCGCTTACCTGCACAAATCAGCAGCAAAGTAAATGGTGAAAGCAGCCGATTGGTCCCCATGTTGGTAGTCCGATACTTTCTATCAATTTCGCACCGGGAAACAAATCTTATGCGCCCATCTTACACAATTTTAGAAGTGCTTAACACCAACTTAACTGTTATGCATCGCACACATAAAGCAAACGTTTACACTTCAGGTAGCCGAAGATACACTTTTTTCAGTCTAATTGACTAGAACAGGCAGTTTCCACACTTTCGAACTTGATGCACTTCAAAACTTAATCTCATTTTCCAATCCTCAATGTAAACTTTGGCGCGAAATATCCGTTACAAGCGAACATGGACACGTCGTACACGGGCGACGGTTAGCCCAAGGCTGAATAAATTTCAAATCACAAGTCGGCGCGCGAGAAAGAGACAGCACCATAAACTGAGTGAAACAGACAGATAATAAAGTTGCCTTGTCTTGTCCAGGAATGAAGTGGCAACAGCGCGCCGTTTTAACGCCGTCTTGCGAGTTTTCCACTAGATGGCAGTGCAGCCTTCTTAGAATAAGTATGCAAGTACATACATACTTTTTTGGTAACTTGTACTTTCACCATAGGAAAGAATCATGTGTAATCATAACAATGTTTATGTAATATCAAAGAGTATAGTAAGTATATAATTAAAGAGTGACAACTCTGTGGTAAAATTTGCATGTATGGAAAGTGCTGCCCCCTTACATTTGGCGGGTGAACAACTACTAGTGAGTGATATACGTAGCTACGCATATGTAGAGTATGTATACTATAGCTACATACCTATGCATATGTAGCTATGTATATTATTGTTACGTACCTATGCGTACGTAGCTATGTATATTATAGGTCTGGGTTTTCAGATGATTAAAAAAAAGTATTCAGTAATTCATTTATTTTATGAGTGGAAACTTCACAGCTGACACACACAGAAATAATATTACAAATTAGCCGAAAGTGTCACAAATTAACAGTTTGGGGTTGAAACTTTGTATGGATTACTTATAAGTATACCTATTATTTTGTAACAACACATAACCATGGTAATTTATCCATCTGCATCCTGTCGTCATGAAGAGACACCACAATTTTGGCATTAACACGTGCACTTGTTACATTAATTCAACACAAGTCTAAATAAAATAAAATTGTTTGATTCTCTATCCGCCATCTTACTTCTTTCATGAAAATTAAAATGAAAAAATATGGCATTGTCATTGACCTTTATTTGACCCTAGGGACAAGATGGCTGCCAAATTGTTCACTCGCCAGAGTTCAGGTGTCGCTGTCGACTGTAAAAATTGATGAAGTACTAAGTGTGCCCCCCCTGTGTAATATCGTCATAATTCTGAGATTTGCGCCAATACACACAACACGGCATTCTATTCAAAAAGTTTTTTAGGTATGACACCCAGAATTTACAACAAAATACCGAAGCCAATAAGAGAAAAACGCGAACTAAAAGATTTTAAAAAGCATTTTTATGATTTCCTAGTTCAAAAGGCATATTATTCTATTAATGAATACCTAGAAGACAATGAAAGATATTTAGATAAATAAATATGTGGATTAAATGTGTGTGCTATTATTAAATTTTAGTTGTGCTTAATTTTTATAAATATACCTACATATTTTTATACTCATAAGATAAGCTTATATTCATAAGTTTGCAAAATCGTTATGTTTATTTTAGAATATTATAAGTTAGTTAAGTATTATTAGTTATAAGTTATCTTGTTATTTAAATTTTAGTTAATTTTAATTGTAACATGTAACTATTTACCTATTATTTACCTATCTCTTACTAATATTTGTACGCCGTTAACGGCAAAACATAGAGATCACCATAATTATTATAACACCTATTTTGTACTCACCTATGTTTTACAAATAAAAAAACTTTGACTTTGACTTTGACGTACCTAAACACATTTTTAAATTTTATTAATAACAAATTCTCAAAACGAAATAATATTTCTGTGTATTCGCGATAGTATTAGTGCAGAGTAAGCATTACTCGTAAATAGTTTATATGTAGCATAGCGAACACGTAAACGATATGTCAATGTTATGTACAGGCGCTCATTGATAATATTATGTCAATGCAGGCGCTGCTTAGAAAAAATGTAATTTGTGCTAACTTTGAGTAATCTTGAGTAAGCGTGAGTGTTGCAGTGGCGTAGGTCTTTCGATGGAGCATCATAGGCTTGCTTAGCATCAGTGTAGGTCTCGGGAAGCAGCGGCGTAGCGCCTGCGTAGCGCTGACGCCAAGCAAAGACTACGTATCATTAGCATAATAATAGTGGCGTAGGATATGCGTAGCAGCGGCGTAGGCCGCTTACAACGCATTTCGTTTCGAAATAATCGTTATTATATTACCTTCCCATTACTATCACATTTTAACATTCTCTATGTTAATTGAATGTAATTTAACATTTAATGTTACAGGTTTATTGATAAAATAGAAATAAATGGCTTATTCGGTATTTGTTGACAATAAAATTTTGTATAGTTAAAATAAAATACGAGGTCGTTAAAAATGCATTATTTGGGTGGTTTTGGTTGGTAGGTAGATACCAAACGATATTTCCCCGGCTTACAAAATTATACCAATTATGTTCGATATTTTTTGGCATACACTGTTAGGAAATGTTTGCAAAACGTAAAAAAATACTTTACTGCATTCAATACAGAATCATAATTCAAGTGAAATTATAAAAGCATTTCTAAACAAATAAAAAAATAACAAAAAAAGAAGGAGTAAAAGGAGAGGAAGTAGGACAAGAACGATATATTGTGGAATTATTCACACCGAGCCGGTTCAAGATTCTCTTGTAAACATTCAGAGCTCCTCCGCTTTTCTTCATTCATAATAAACACTTACAAAATCCTTTCTTCCCGCCATTCCACAAACCTTTGATCTTAGCAGCACCTTCATATTTTGATGTATATTTCTCGGTAAAAGTCCTAACACTGCTGAATATCATAGTAGCGTTTAGCGCATAGTACAATTGCAATATGCGATTGTAACAATCGAAAAAGCTTTGCACAAAAACAGTTATCAAATCAACGAGATTATCGCTGCCAATAGGCAATTAAGAGAACTCTTGAAGCGGACATTTATTTATTACTAGCGGCCGCCAGCGACTTCGTTCGCGTGGTTTAGTTATGCTCCGTTGCTATTGATCGCAGCGTGATGTTATATAGCCTAAAGCCTTCCTGGATTAATGGGCTATCCAACGCAAAAAGAATTTTTCAAATCGGACCAGTAGTTCCCGAGATTAGCGCGAACAAACAAACAAACATACAAACAAACTCTTCAGCTTTATATATTAGTATAGATTTATTTCAAATGTCGGTATTCTACTGTGGGGCAAAGCCGCTGACATACAAAATATATTTGTACTCCAAAAACGAGCTGTCCGAGCAATTGACCAGCTCGGTGTCAGATTTCATTCTCACGGTTGCTTCGCAGTTCATCTTAGCCAACATCTTATATGTTAGGCAAAATATTCACGTGTACATCAAAACCTGTGATATTCATAATATTAACACCAGAAACAAGGACAAACTGCGAGCCCCTTTTCACCAACTTCAAAAGGTTCATAACTCTTTTGTTGGGCTTGGTATAACTTTTTATAACAAGATATCCTCTGCTTTGCTAGACTTGCCTTACAATTAATTTAAAGCACAAATCAAATCCAAGTTTTGTTCAAAGGCATATTATTCCGTAAATGATTATTTAAATGATAAGAATAACTGGTCGCTCTGATTAACTCAGGACAATGTTTCTTTCTCCGGAATTAGCTTACTGACACGTTATATGAGTTCATATAATTTACTTTTTACAGTACTTAAATATGTAAGCTGTCACGCCCTTTATGCCTGGGGCTTTTATTTAAGTGATAAGTGTTTAGTTATTTATATTGTCTTTTAAATACCTATATTGTATATACAATTTTGTTTTGCTTTGCTGGTATTTTGGCGTGGTAGCTGGCATATGGTCAATAATTTCATTGTTGTTGTATTTTCTTGTGTTCATTCTATTGTCTAATCATCTAGTGCATGCAAAGACAATAAATTATCACTTTGAGTGTATGCTTTAGTCAGCATATTAGCAGCATTTCGTAGATAACTTTGAAATTAATCGCTAAAACCTAATAAAATTGGCAGTGGTAGACCCAAAATTGTCGTTTGCGAGGGGCTTGACCCCGTTAAGGGTAAGTTGTAGTAAAGTAATCACTAAAAAAGGAGCGCGAAGTGAAAAGTCGTCACGTTAACAAAACATTTTATAGAAATTTAAACCTTGAAATCAGTAAACATTGTAACTCAGATAGGTACCTAAGTAGTTTAATGCTTACTAAAAAGTTTAGTTATAATAATATCAAGGTTCTTTTAAGATTTATCATGAAAAAAATCAGTAAGTAAACACTCGAGTATCCGATAATTAACCTTATACGTATGTCGGCGCAAGGCAAACTTAAACTTTTTAACCTTATGTTCAAACTTAACAGGCAATATGACTGGGTAGAACCGCGACTGCTGCAGAGCACGCATACCGTCTCGCAGAAGGCCGTATCGGCGCATGGCTAACTTAAAGCTTTAAAATAATAACCTTAAGTTTAGACTTAAGAGTTAATATGACTGGATAGTTGTAAATTGGTTTAGATTTTTATTTGTTGTTGTCAGTTTGCTCCTTTTCAATGTAGAAAGCCAGGTTAAGGTTTTCCGGTTACTTTGATAGCAACCCATAATTGAGGGTTTATCCTAACTGAGGTGGAGAAAATAGTTATCTATAGTTAATTCATTTCATGATTAATAAGCGACATGCGTTAGTTTTATAATTGACTTGGATTAATATTTGTGTAATAGAAATAGACTCTTGATAAAACGAAAAAGCATTGCGCGTGTTTTTAATATATGTTTAAACAATGAATAATTAATTCAATGTTAAAATCGAGAGTTACAAATAGTAAAACGAATTAGCAAATTGTAGTTTGTAACTCTAATTATTGTTACCTGCAAATTGTTATAAAAGGAGTGTAACGACTTGTAACAACGACGCCATGATGATAAAAGAATTGTTTAGCGGCTGTGAAGACAGACTATCAACGAGAATTTTGATGAATATGCTATTTTTCACTATATATATTGTAAGTACGATTTCTTCGGGTTTATTTCATTGTGTTTGTGATCGCTGTTAAGCGAGAACAATAAAAATGTATTACATAAAAACAATTACTTGCATTCATTTTTGCTACATCTGAGCCTAGTGTTGGGGACAATGGCCACAGAGCAAGTAATCACTACGTTATAACAATGGCGTCAACCCTGTTGACGCTTCCCTTTTTTACACACTTAAGTAGTTTTAAGTATTGTGCATTTTTTTCTGTTTATTTCATCAAGAAAATAATCTATACTCTATACTAATATACAATATGTAAAGAAAACCCTGTCCGACCCATAAGGATAATAAAGGTTAGGTAAACACTTGACCAAATATAATATAAAATTTTTAAAATCATACAGTGAACAATTATAATTTAAAACTAGGAACAGGCACAAATTTTTGCACCTATTTCCAAGGCTCAAGAAAATAGGTGGCTCTTAAGGAACCAATGTATACATTTTTACAATAGACTTCCGACCACGGTTCAAGATATGAGCCTGAATAAATTCAAATCCTTCATTAAACGTAAGTTGTGTCAGAGAAGGATTATATTGAGGACAAAAAGGCTTGGGCTTAAGCTGCGTCCGATTTCTATACACTGATTTTTCTTTGATTTTTCCTCTTGTAGTTTTAATATGTAATTGTTTCATGTTATTTATTCAAAGCCTCTTTTATATTGTATGTAGCTGAGCATATTGTACGTTACGGAATTGTAGCGCTGAAAAAATATTTTGAGTTGGATAGCCCATTAATCCAGGAAGGCTTTAGGCATAACATCACGCTGCGACCAATAGCAGCGGAGCATAACTAACGAAGTCGCTGGTGGCCGCTAGTATACGATAAATGTTTTATCCTGTCAAATTAAGATACCCCATAGACAGTAAGATAGCGTCTAAAAATACGTCAATTGACATCAGGCGCGGACTAAGTTAATAGAGCTTAACTTTTTTTTTTTTTTGTCCTTTTCTTAATGTAATAGATAGAAAAAGATGCACTAAAATTAATTAATTAATTATTAATGGTAAGTTTAATTTGTGAACATAGGAATCGGGGCCAATAACATAATATATACGTATCTGTCTCTAAGGTGCGTATTCCAGAACGAAACTCAAGCGTTGATCTCTGCTTAAGAGCGTTCATCCGTAAGAACCACACTTTAGTCAAAATCCATGATTTTCAACGGACAATAACACCATAATCTATTTAATTTGTAGATAATATATTGGCGTCAAATTATTGAAGATTTCATAATCTAGTACATAGCTGAAAAATATTTTTAAATAATCATGTAGTTTTCTCAATAAAACAGTTTTAATTCAATCCTTTTTTAAATCTCGCGATGGTAGGTTTTTATTACTTAAAACTAGTTTCAACCAATCAAATGGCTTCAAACGAGACTTAAGTAGAGCTTGAGTTTTGGGTGACGTTCTGTAATACGGACCTAAATCATAACCATTCAAAATAATGATTAATAGTAAAACAACCCTAAATACGGCTTAAATATTTGTGTACAAACAAATATTTGCGGAAATCTGTGCCACCATCAGAAGCTTTGCCGACAAACCGATACTGTAATATTTAGTTAATAAACTTTATGTGGTTTATATTACGAAAATACCCGCCCGACAGCCCCCGTGGCTTAGCGGTAGCGAACGCGGCCGCTGCGCAAGGAGGCGTGGGTTTGATCCCCGTGCAGTGCAAATATTTGTATGCTTGAATATGAATATTTGCACTGGTCTGGTCGCGCCTCGGAAAGTACTCTAAGCCGTTGGTCCCGGTTGCCATACAAACATCTTATGGTAGTCGTTTCGGGTTGTTGGAGCCCTCAAAAGTCCAACAATTAGTTTA
This sequence comes from Sesamia nonagrioides, assembly GCA_017933935.1. Classification (NCBI taxonomy): domain Eukaryota; kingdom Metazoa; phylum Arthropoda; class Insecta; order Lepidoptera; family Noctuidae; genus Sesamia; species Sesamia nonagrioides. The sequence goes on along the minus strand of JADWQK010001437.1, from coordinate 24,693 downwards.
ACTGCAATGCTTCGATACTGCCTTCAGGTTGTGGAGGTCAGACGGCAGTCGCTTCACGGAAAATATCGAAGTTTAGCCAAAACGAGCAATTAAACTGGTAAATCGGACCCCAGACTCCAAAGCTGAAAAAGCTTTGGATGCGACTGGGATTAACGCTGAGATGATGATGATGATAACCTGCCCTAGCCGTAACATACGGTTACCTACTTATTTATGTTCTTACAATAATTTGCATACCTAATAAAATTGCGCTCTTCTTCGATTAATTGAAAAATAATGTTTACTTAATTCTTACTGCTTTTGGATGAGCCAAAAGCTAAATAGTTTTCTCGGTGGTAGGCAACAACATCAGCCGCCAGCATAAGTTACCACCCACCAGACAAAATCTTGCCGCCAAGCGATTTAGAGCACCCACGCCTCGAGCTCCCAAGGCGGGGTGCCCGCCAGAGCGCATGCCGATGCGAAGCCTACTGTGCGGTAGGCCCGCGCTGCCCGCTGGGCGATGGCCCTTTGGGGCGCCCGAAGAGCGGTGGCATTCTCCCTCCTATGGAGGGAGTCCGCCCAAATGGGGGCCCCATAAAGGGCCATACTCCGCAGTATGCCGGCGTATAGACGCCGGCACCGCATGCTTGGCCCTACCATGTTCGGCATGAGCCATGAGAGGGCGTCCGCAGCTTTCAGCAGGCGCGTCGACAGCCCGCTAAAGTGCGGGCCGAAGCGCCAACTGCTGTCCAACGTGAGGCCCAGACTCGACCCCGATCCTGACGCCCTGCACAAAAATGTGGGCGTCATGTGGGGGGCGCTGCCGGGGGCCGTGAAAGAACACGGCCTCCGTTTTGTGCAGCGCCACCCTCAAGCCCAGGCGGCGGATCCTTCCCGCCACTAAGGATCCGCCCGCCGATGCCAAACTGGCTGCCTCCCGCACCTTGCTCTCGCGGGAAGTGAGGAGAGTGTCATCCGCATAGCAGATGACACTCGTGCCTCGAAGGAGGGTTCCCAGGAGGAGCAGGAGCCAGTCACAACCGACGTTCCACAGAAGAGGCCCTAGAACGGACCCCTGCGGAACGCCGGCTTCGACAGCGTATCGCCGGAGCTGGCCAGCCCCGTCTACGAGGAGGACAGCACGGTCCTCCAAGTAGCTGGCCAGGAGGCCCCGCAAATACAGGGGCACTCCGTGGAACCGGAGCGCGTCCAGGATGGTGGAGTGGGGGACGGAATTGAAGGCGTTGGCAATGTTGAATGACACAGCCAACACTCCATCCCCCACTCCTACCGCCTCTGTCACCTGGCCCTTTAGACGGGCCAGGGCGTCCACTGTCGAACGACCAGCTCGAAATCCAAACTGGGCGTCCGACAGGTCCGGTCCCACGCTCCGCAGATGCCGCTTGAGACGGCCGGCGATAATCCCCTCGAACATTTTACCGACCTCATCGAGCAAAACGATGGGCCGGTAAGCCGAGGGGGAGTCCGCCGGCCGCCCTTCCTTCCGGAGGAGGCACAGTTGGCCTTCCCGCCATGGTTTCGGGAACCTCCCCGACGCGAAGCACGCGCTGAAGAGGTCCCGAAACCTGCCCTCCATTTCGGTGGCCGCGATGGCCACCACCCGTGCGGGGACACCATCCGGGCCGGGAGCCGTCTTTTTGGCGCGGAGACGAAGAGTCGCCGCGCCAAATTCCTCCTCCAGTAGGACCGCTCCCCTTGGCGGGCCCATCATTGGTGGGGTGAAGTGCGGATCCCTGCGCGGAAACAGGGACCGCACCACCCCATCCAGGAGCGCTGGTTCGAGGGTCTCGGCAACCGGGGGACCAATGCGGCGCAGTTTGTTACGCGCCGCCTTATATGGCCTCCCGAATGGGTCGTTGTCGAGACCCTCTAGCAGCTCGGCCCTCGCCGCGTCCTTGGCGGCACCGATGGCCGACTTGAAGGCTGCCCTAGCCTCTACGTATCTGGCGTAGAGGCGGTCCTCGTCGGCCTGATCTCGTCGGCGCCGCCGACGCGATCGCGTGTAGGCCCGCCGTGCCGCCACGCAGGTGGCCCGCAGCTCCGCCAACTCCTCCGACCACCAGTACACGGCGCGTCGGGGAGGCGGACGTCTCGACCGAGGCATGCTGGCGTTGCATACCTCGGTCAATGACCCCCTCAATCGGGCCGCCGCCGCGTCCACGTCCAGGATGTCCACGCCGGGACCTGGCCAAAGCCAGTCCTGGACGAACGCGGCCTCCCTTGCCGCCTCCCGATCCAGGTGGGTCAGAGCCCACCTTGGAAACGGGGATCGGCCCGACGATGAGGGGGTGCTGCGGCGCCCCCGTGGATTCTGGGGGGAGATCTCGAATCGCACGTAGCGGTGATCCGAGATCGTCTCCCCCAGTTCCACCCTCCAGTTCTGAATGCGGGCGGCCAGTGCGGGCGTGGCGAAGGTGAGGTCCACTATGGACCCACCCTGCCGCCGCACGCACGTCTGGACGCTCCCCCTATTCAGGAGAGAGAGACCAGACGTGGCCGCCCACATCTCGACCGCCCGTCCGCGGTTGTCGGTGGCCGGGTTTCCCCAGACCACCGATTTGGCATTCAGGTCTCCCAAGACGGAGACCTGATGCGGTGCCGCCCTGCCTATGACCGCCGTCAGGACCCCGAGGAAATCCTCGAAGTCCTGGAGAGGGTGGTTTGGGGAGAAATAGACCCCCACAAGGGCCATCTCTCCCCACGCGGCGGCCACGTATCCCGGTCCCCTCTCTAAGAGCGAGAGGGGAGGGGAGTCTGTGGAAGTCGAGGAGTACCCTGAACTATCCTTTGTTTTCATCATCATCAGACCCCAAATGACATTCACAACCTATCTAGGTGTAAAGTTTTATCAATATAAATTAATCAAGCACAAAAAGGTAGCTGCTGTGAATCGCTGAGGAGTCCCCTCGACTGTCTCTCGGCTCCATCATCAGATCTACTCCTAACCTTTTCTAAATTGTAATGCTTTATAAGTTTAGAATAATTAATGCAAAAACATACAAACGCACGTTAGTCGATCTTACTAAAGATCCCTACGATTTCTCTAGACTGCCACAATCAAATCCTGATTTTATTACGATAGGACTACCTTCAAAATATCTTCTTGCCTACAAAATAGTACCTATCGTCGAAATCGGTTATAAACCGCGAACAAACATTAAAAAATAAAGTTATTTTTTATTTATGCGAAACCCGAAACACGTATCAGATACACGTGTAGAAAATTTCAAAAAGATATCATCAAAAACCGCAAAGTTATGAGCTTGTTATTTACTTGGTTATTCCAACAAAAATATAACCAATGCTCCGCTCACCCTTGTGTGCGCTCAGTAACCACACCGCAACAATTTCTAAAACCATTTGGGAAAAAATATAACATGCTGTAAAAATAATTGCAATTGATTCAGTTGCTTTTGCTGAACAAACTACATAGGTATAGGCTTAGTAAAACGAATTGAGAAACATTCTCGTTTTTGAAGTCGATTAAAAAATCTATTTGAGTACTACCATTCTATTTATTGGTATATTGACTTGGCTAACCGCTGACATTAATAGTGAATAGTTTAATTTGATGTTAATCGATTTTTATGACGTAAGCGCAATTTTGTATTGAAGCAAGTTTTTCTAACTAGGAAGTTTGTTGCGCCACTTTTTCTTCCTAATGAAGGCACTAGGTAGAGATGAAGTGCAGGCGTTTTGGGGGATTATCTTATTCAAGTTGGACGTTCGAAAAGTGTGCCTAGCTTGAATAAATAACTTTTGATATTGATTTCCACGTATAAATAAAGTATATTCTGTTATATAGTTGCATCCCAACTAAATACGAGTATTTTACATGGAACGATTGCCTATGTAAATCAAAATCAAAAGTCATTTATTTAAACTAGGCTGAGAATCAGCACTTTATGAACGTCAATATTACACAAGACAGTCCCCCAAAACGCCCACCCATCAACACTTCCTAAGTCCTTTCACTGGGAAGAAGAAGTGGCGGAAGAAACTCCCCAGCAGAACAGCTGTCTGGTCATTTAGAAAAAAACACAATAGTTTATACAATACTATGTAGGTATAGTAACACAAGAGAAAAAATAATAATAATATACAATTATGCCAGCTAGCCACCCTAAAATACCAGAAAAGCAAAACAAAAAATAAAATATCACTGAAATGTATAAAGTAAAAACTTATTACATACCTAAATAAAAGCCCCTGGCATAAAGGGCATGACAGCTCACATATTTATGCATTGTAAAAAGCAAATTATATGAACTCATATAATATGTCAGTAAGCTAATTCTGGAGAAGGAACACAAACATTGCCTTGAGTTAATCAGAGCGACCAGCTATTCTTGTCATTTAAATAATCATTTACAGAATAATATGCCTTTGAACAAAGCTTGGGTTTGATTTGTGCTTTAAATGCATTGTAAAGCAAGTCGAGCAAAGCGGAGGGTATCTTGTTATAAAAAGTTATACCAAGCCCAACAAAAGAGTTATGAACCTTTTGAAGTCGGTTAAAAGGGGCTCGCAGTTTGTCCTTATTTCGGGCGTTAACATTATGGATCTCACTGTTTTTGGTGTACATGTGAATATTTTGCCTAACATATAAGATGTTGGCTAAGACAAATTGCGAAGCAACCGAGAGAATGCCAATATCTTTAAAGAAATCTCTTAAAGAAACTCTTACACCGAGCTGGTAAATTGCTCGGACAGCACGTTTCTGGAGAACAAATATATTTTGTATGTCAGCAGCTTTGCCCCACAGTAGAATACCGTAGGACATAACGCTGTGGAAATAACTGAAATTATAGACTAAACGAGCTGTATCAACGTCAGTGTATTGTCTTAATTTCCTGACGGCCGAACTGAGCCTTCCTGCTAGGGCTGACATGTGTGGTCCCCACTGAAGTTTGGCATCTACTGTTATTCTCAGAAAAACTGCAGAGTCCACAGTTTCAAGCACTTCTTTATCTAAAACGATATTGGTTCCCAAATTTCTAACGTTTGGCAAGGCGAACTTTACACATTTCGTTTTCTTAGTATTTAGAACTAGGTTATTTGATCTAAACCAATCCGTAACTATTGAGAGTGCACCGTTTACTTCGTCAAAATCTTGTTTATTCCTGTCTACTTTAAAAATAAGAGAAGTATCATCTGCAAACAGCACAACGTCACAGATGCCCTTTAAATAAAATGGTAAAACATTAATATATACTAAAAACAAGAATGGACCCAGTATTGAGCCTTGCGGTACACCTAAGTGAACTGGTATCCCGGATGATTTCACACCATTAATATCTACACACTGGAATCTATTATGTAAATAAGAACTAATTACGTTGAGAGCTTGATTTTGGACACCGTAATGGCGTAGTTTATGCAAAAGTGTATCATGGTGCACGCAATCAAAGGCTTTGGAGAGAACACAAAAAATTCCAATAGCATTTTGCGACCTCTCCCATGCGTTATATATGTGTTTCAGTAGAGCAACACCCACATCTGTAGTCGAACGACCCTTTGTAAAACCATATTGCTCACTATGTAGGAGATTATTTAAATTAAAATGTCTTAGCAACTGCTTAAGTATTAATTTTTCAAATATTTTGCTGAATGCAGGTAAGATTGAAATGGGTCTGAAGTTGCCAAAGTCAGTTTTATTACCTGATTTAAGCAATGGTATTACCTTACTACTCTTCATTAGATCAGGAAAAATCCCCAAGTCAACACATTTATTAAAATTAACAGCTAGATAGGGAGCCACAATGTCTATTATATTACTTAATACTTTAATGGATATGTCCCAGTAATCACCGATGTTTTTAGACTTAAGTGTGTTAAAAACATTCATTACATCACGCGGGGATACCTACATGCTCAAATTGAAATAGACGACTACACTTAGACACACTACTATGCAAAAGATTTTCAGCTTTAGATGGGGATGAATTTAAGGAGCGAGTTGTAGTTATTGGTATGTTAGCAAAAAACTCATTAAACGCCTCAGCTACGTCAGCGGCTTTATAAACTAATTTGTTGTCGATCATAATCTCAAGTTGTTTATCCTGTTTAACAGATTTGCCGGTTTCATTATTAATAATTTTCCAAGTGGCTTTTACTTTATTATTGGAATTTTTAATTGTGTCGCTTAGAAATTTTGATTTAGCAAATACACAGATTTTTTTTAATATCTTTGAATAATTTTTTATATACTCTAGAAAGGGAGTAACCTCCACAACCCAGTAGTTATAAATAATAAATAAATAAATAAACCTATATTTCTCACAAAACAAGTGTTACATAGTTTGTTAGTAGTTTTATATTATAAGTTTTGTAAGTATTTAGTTATTATTTACAGTATTTATCTAATACACATATAAGAAACTCGTATTACTTGTCTGCAAGAAACCTTTTGCAGGTAAAGGCCTCCTCCAAATTTTGCCAAACTTCTCTGGAGCATGCAGTTTGCATCCATTTTGGTCCCGCTACAAGTTTAATCTCGTCATCCCGTCTTTTACGAGGTCTTCCTTTTTTTCTTTTGCCTGCCGAACCTCTCCACGCTGTGACACATTTTGTCCTTCTCTGGACTTGCAGACGCGCTACGTGTCCGGCCCACTTCCATTTCAGTGTTAGAGCTAGAGTCAGACCGTCTGTTGCTTTGGTAGTTTTCCTAATTTCTGTATGTCGTATTTTTTGTTTTATTTTGATATTTAACATACTTCTCTCTATCGCACGTTGGCATGTTATAATTTTGTCCTTAACATTTTTGTTAAATTTTCATGTCTGGCAAGAATAGGTCAGGCACAGTATAAGGCATGAATTTAATACTTTAGTTTTTATTTTAACAGGCATTGTGCTCTTAAATATTTCTTTGAAGCTCCAGTATTTATTCCATGTTAGCTGTACCCTGCGATGTATCTCCTGATAGTTGTTTGAGCAATCGAAGCTTATTTGTTTGCCGAGGTAGATGTACTGGTCGGTGTATTTAAGAAGTTCACAGTCTACATGTATTGGTACCATGGTACTGTTGGTCATTAACATGGTTTTCGCGAGATTCATTTCTAACCCTGCCAGTTTGCTGGCGTTATTTAAGGTCCCTGCCATGTACTGTAGCTCTACAACTTTTTCTGATATAAGAACCAAGTCGTCTGCGAAACGGAGGTGATTTAGATATCTGTTTTGGATTTTTATGCAACGTTCTTTCCAGTCAAGTTTGTTTATTATTGATTCTAGGACCGCTATATATATATGTGGTAGAGGCGAGAGCGGATCGCCCTATTTTATCCCTCTTTCAGAACCAGCTCCAATAAAATAACATTAAAAACTGAAAAAGAACTTTTGAAATTCAACGAAAGCTTAAGATCCGCCATGTCGAAAAGTGATATTGAAGCAACGGTCAATCAAAATATAACCTCAGTTCAAAAATATTACGAAAACTTAATTGAAATCATCACCACAAGCTTGCAGAGCGCAAGAGAAACCCAGAACTGTAAGAAAAGTCATAAAATATTGTTAGAACGAACATTACATCTCATGAAGACAAGACAAGATCTAAAAAAAGGAAAAAGCTTGTCAGCAAATATGTAAAATATGATTACACACATTATAGGTATAACACAATAGAAAAACACCTCAGACAAACTGGAAGCACAAAGAAGGCGTACAAAGAGCTCATCCCATATAAGTCTTGGATCGAGGGGACTGAAACGAGGTACTACAACTGAAAACAATCGCAATGAAGTCATATCTATAGCAACGGAATTTTACAGAAAGTTATACAGCGCAAATGAATCAATCAAAACCATCTATAAGACCCCAAGTACCACTAGAGCAGGTAGAAATTTAAATATAATTAAAATTGAAGAAAATGAAGTCAAAGAAGCGTTGAAAAAACTTAAACCAGACAATACCCCAGGCTCGGATAATATAACAAATGAAACTCTACATGTAGCTACCCCATTCTTGGTCATTCCCTTATATTCCCTTTTTTATAAATTATAAACTAGTGCTTGACCGCAATCCCGCCTGATGGTAAGCAGTGATGCAACCGTTGATGGTAAAGCCCGCCAGTTTATTAAGAGCCTATTTCACTCTAGCCTTGAATACTCAAATTGAAGTCCGACGGAAACACCGCCGCTGGCAAATTGTTCCAGTCCCTCGATGTACGCAGTTAACATTGTGGAACACGATACACAGTGAGCATAATCAATATGTTATGAAACCTTTGTACATATAATAGGTAATAACTAGTGTCAAAATACAAATACATAAGTAAATGAATTGATTGATTTACACACATAACATTTGTAACAATAGCTTGAAAATTTAAAAGAGTGTCCATGGAGTTTCTTGCCCGTTCTTCTCCATAGGTACCTACTCTTTGGAATGGGCGACTAGCTTCATCTTATTGACTGACCGACCTTCTGACAATTCAAAGGTGCCTGTAACTGGTTTATTTGAAATAAATGCTTTGATTTTGATTTTTTTTTATTTTTAACTCTATATACCCTACTGAAAATTATACAACATAAAGTTTCTTGTAAATAGCAACTACGAGTGGCGGTACACAAGTTTAGAAAACAACCTGTATAACCAGGATTGTCAGCGATACCCGCCGGCTGACTAAAGAGATTAACACACTGCCATGCTAATGTGGTGCATAGCGTTGCTTATATCTCCATTTTATACATATAAAAGATATAGATAGAAAATGCATTAGCGCGCGGTTATTGGATCAAGCCGAGAAACATGCACACGCGCGTGGGTTGAGGCGAGACGCAAGGTATGGCACATAAGTATCGCAGCTTTGTACGTGATTTTGGATGGGCTTGACATAGCTTTGCTTTTTTTTTTAAATAATTATAAAGTTGTGCTTAACCGCAATCCCGCCTAATAGTAAGCAGTGATGCAATCGTAGATGTTTGCACGCCATATATGGCAGGATACGCTGGAAAAAATGTACTGTAACACCCTGTATACCGTATTTTGGCAAATAAACATTTTTTCTATTCACTAAAAAAAAAAAAACTGAGTGAATAGGAAGGAAGACGACAGTTGAGCGAGGTGATGCAATGTGAAACCCAATAACACGATCAACGATGTTGCGCCAAAGGGAGATTGATCTGAAGACCTCCGCGACCAACCTCCAGACACAAAATTTGGTGCATTGTACCCAGCACACATCGCAACACAACTGCTAAGACCCGTCCTCCGTAGGCTTCACCAGACATCATGCCGGAACACGACGAATCGCTTGGCGGCAAGACTTGTCTGGTGGGTGGTAACTTCTGCCGGTCTCAAAGAGCAGTAGTGATGATATAATCAGCGGTGGTACCGGGCTTAGAATAGTACCAACCTATGTCCTCCCGTGGGTGTCGTAAGAAGCGACTAAGGGAACTCTCACCAGGGAAGCGGGCAGCAGCACTTCTCCTCTGGAATATCAAATTATTGCGATCCCGAATTAATGGCAAACCTCCCCAATACAAGAAAGCCTTGGGGAAGGCCTTTGTCCACCGGTGGTCCACTATAGGCTGGAGAAGAATACTGTAGTACTTTTATTAAGCATTTTCCTCTCTAATTTTGTTAGCGCTGACGTCCAGTTTACCATGGATTATAGCGGAAAATCAACTTCAGGTGGTTGGTACCTTCTGTTATCTTTCGAAATTATAATCATTGTTTTTGTTTTTATAATTTCAAGGTGTACTTTTATCTCATTAATCAATACTCCGATTGGAGTACCGAGCATTTCTTTTTTGCTGTTATGCCTATAAACGCAATTAAGTATCTTTATTTTTTTTTATTCTCTCTTTTTTTCCTTACCAAGGAGAGCACAAGTACAGCAATATATGTAATAGTTACGTTATAGTGACACGATTTCAAACCCTATGCTTAATTTACCAGCGGTAATTAAAACAAGCATAAAGCATATTACTTATATCTTTCTTTCTCGGTTCTTGTTAGATTTTTATCATGTAATGGATTATTAAAATGCACCACTTCTGAAAAGCGTATTTAATTAAAACAAATAGTGAATAAATGCTTCAATTTTTAGGAATTTCCAGTATATAAAATGCCTTCTTAGTTTTTTGCTTTTTCTTCGTCGTTTTGATCGGTAAATCTGTATAAAGCACTTTGAAGGAACTTTTGAAAAATTCCTTGTACCAGGCAGCTATCGTCATATAGGATAGCTGACTCGTACAAAGAATTTGTCAAAAGCACGTACACATTGCACAGATCAGCAGTTTTCTGTCCCTTTGCACAAAGATATATTGAATGAAGCACCATCTTTAGCCATTCGTGACTATCATTCAAGCTGATATCCAAGCTGTATGCGACCCTTTCAGCATTGCATACATTCCTAGTACTCCTACCAAATTATTTACAGTATTTGCAACATTAGAAACTCACTTTCAAAACAAACAAATTAAAATACAATTGATCTTTTCCCACAAACTTGTACAATTTAACATCCAAGATTGAAAAGAAAAGTTCCGAAAGTTCTAAAAGTTTTAATAAAAATTGTGATGTGTTACAGACATTACGCATTTTCGACACCATGTATTTAATTATGAAATACGTCTATTATTGAGAAAATTCACGGTTTTGAATTTTGCGTAAATATAGAATACTAGCTTTCCGCCCGCGGCTTCGCCCGCGTGGAGTTCGGTTATATCGCGCTTTTTAGATTTCCCTTGGGAACATCAAATTTTTCCGGGATAAAAGGTAGCCTATGTTCTTTCTCAGGGTCTAAAGATTGTCTGTGCCAAATTTCATCAAAATCGGTTGAGAGGTTTAAGCGGGAAAGCGTAACAGACAGACAGACAGACAGACAGACAGACAGACAGACAGACAGACAGAGTTACTTTCGCATTTATAATATTAGTATGGATTTAGGTATGCTAACCTCCGTGGCGTAGCGGTAGAGAACGCGGCCGCTGCGCAAGGAGGCACGGGTTCGAACCCCGCGCAGTGCAAATATTTGTATGCATGAATATGAATGTTTGCACTGGTCTGGTCGTGCCTTGGAAAGCACGTTAAGTCGTTGGTCTCAGTTGCCATACGAACGTCTAATGGCAGTCGTTACGGGTTGTTGGAGCACTTAAAAGTCCAACAATTGGTCTAACTGCAATGCTTCGATATCGCCTTCGGGTTGTGGAGGTCAGACGGCAGTCACTTCACGGAAAATATCGAGTTTAGCCAAAATCAGCAGTTAGACTGGTAAAGCGGACTCCAAATCTGAAAAAGCTTCGGATGCGACTGAGATTAACGCTGAGATGATGATGAGATATGCTTGTGACGGTACTATTCTATAAGTCATCCTCTACTTACTTAGACTTTTCGTATCTAATTGGATGCAGCTGAATAAGTAGCTGCATTTGGATATCATCATCATCAACAAACTTTTTATCGTCCCACTGCTGGGCACAGGCCTTCTTTCATACAGGCGATTTCAGACCTAAAGTCCAGGTTTCCTTAAGTCCCAAGATATTTTCTTCACCTTGTAATCAGGCATTGGTGTCCAAGATATACTTAGAAAGTATATATAACTTAGAAAAGTTACATTGGCACTTTTCTGATCTGGAATCAAACCGCATTTGGATATATAATGTATCTTATTTCCCCGTGTGGTACCGGGCATAGAATAGTACCAACTCATATTCTCCAGTAAGTGTCATAAGAGGCGACTAAGGGAACTCTCACAAGGGAAGCGGACAGCAGCGTTTCTCCAGAGGAATTACAAAATCCCCAACCCGCCTACCAAGCGTGGGGATTATGGCAATGCCCCCCAGTGGAGTGAAAGCCTTGGGGGAGGCCTTTGTCCAGCAGTGGACCTCTATAGGCTGAGAAGGAGAAGAAGGAGAATGTATTTATTCGATAAGTAAAATGAATTATTCAAAGAAAATATCGTTATTTCCTTTGAATAATGGCATTTTAATATATAAGTGATTGATTGATAACGCTAATCTGTTCGTATTGTTTTAACTTTGAACAGGAATGACCAACTTTCTTTGTTATCTAGATTGCATTGTTATAAGTGCGTTTCGTACAATGATTCATCAAAACTAATGATATACTAGCTTCTGCTCGCGACTTTGTCTGCGTGTGTTATCTTCTTGAAAGCTCTAGGAAGTGGTGAAAGCGGACGTTTGGAACGGCGGTTTAATGTTATGTAATGTTATGTTGATGTTTGAAAGTTCCAATTCTCAACCTACTTAAAATACTTGTTCTTATTTTATTTATTTGCGACAAAAAACAGTTATATCCCAACTAGCAAAACAATCTCAAAACTCGCACTTTTTAAGAGCGGTAGGCTTAACCCATTAAGTATTTTTGTATCTAAATATGCACAAACCATTTGATTTTGCTTGCTTGGTGCAAGCAAACACGTAAGTCAAAAATTCGTGGTAATTCTATTCTTATAGGTACAAAAACCAAAGACACCGACTTCCGAAATTAGATATCAAAAATGTGCAAATCATAATATAGATTATGATTTGCACATTTTTGATATCTAATTTCGGAAGTCGGTGTCTTTGGTTTTCTATATTATGATTTGCACATTTTTGATATCTAATTTCGGAAGTCGGTGTCTTTGGTTTTTGTCGGTTGTATTTGGCTTCGCACGATATGTTGCTGTGCATAGGCACAGCAACATATCGTGCGAGCTCTTTTCAAATGAAATTGGCTCAGACTCCATCGCATCTATCCGAACGAGCTTATGTAAACCGGTCGAATATTTTTAATTAAGAGGCGAAAAATCATGTAAATTCATCGATGTTTGGACGGACGACAGCAGGTCAAGTTACCCGAAACTGTCAGATATTGCCAATCAACCCTGAGCCTTAATGCTTTAGCCATAAAGTTGAAGATCTAATAAAGAAATCTGAGAGACTATAGTAGCTAGATGTTCTGTCGTTTGTACATACACAAAGTTCGGCGCCGCTTCTGTAACTAAAAATATAAAACTTTACACACACGTTACAATCGAAACGAGAGGACGTGCAATTTTAATTAAAAAAAAAAAACTAAGTGAGTGGCAAGGAAAGCGGCAGTTGAGGTGGTGCAATGTTAAACCCAACAACACGACCAGCGATTCTCAGCCAGAGGGGTTGATCGCACCGAGTATATCTGTTGATCTATACTACTTGACTATAATAATAATAATAAACGTTTATTTTTTCCACCACATAATCAAACACAAAATTAGGTATACAAGATATAATGATGTAGTGGAACCTGGAGCCTGTAGTAGGACTACCTGTGTTACAGGTCTCCAGACCTCCTGACTACACGGTCGTGTCACAACTAATACAAACGTACCTATACTAAAAGATGACAAAGATTATGGGATGAAAGAAAATTGACAAAAAAATGCAAAAAGGAAAACACAAAATAAATAATTATGTAATTTAAAAGATTACTTTGATTTTTTTTTTTGGGACAAAACCCGCCACACTGTTCCCAACCCACTGCAACTCCTGAAAGCCAGAATCAACAGTGGAGACCGCCAGAAAAACGCCGAGCAATGAAGCTCGACGAGTCCCGGAGAAATGTTTCAACTGTCTTGGGTCCCGCAACGAAATTAATCAGAAAAGAATAGCGGAGGAGTAAGAAAAAAGATATTTTTTCCACTTCCCTCCATAATAAGCAGGAGACAGAATAGAACTAGGCCAATCGGCACAAAGGGACATTATTGCAACTGGGAGAAGCCCAGATTGCCAAGCACCACGGAATAACATTTGATCAAGTTAATGGGTCCTAAGTAGGTATTTGCTGTTACAATTGATTCCAATAATAGGTATGGCAAAAGCGCCTGAACGCACGGAAATTAGTTCTAGTTTCAACAAGGTCCGTATAATAAACAACTCCGGATGTAACTTGTACACTATCCAACATAATATTGCGTTCATTCTGCCAAAGAATACACTCCCACAAGATGTGATGTGCGGACTGTTCAAATTCACAGTTCGATGTAGAACACTGACACAAAGGCGAAGGAACAAGTTTAAAAGAATACAGTTTACTTTTAAAGTTGCCATGACCTGTGAGAAATTGGGCAACGCAGTGGTCAACCTCCAGCCATGTCTTAGCCAGCCGATCGCCAACGGATGGAAAGAACAGATGGAGGTGCCGGCCCTTGATGGAATTATCCCACCTACTTTGCCATTCGGATAAGAGGTCCTCCCAGACGTCAGTCTGAGGTTTAAATAATCTAGAAATTCTATTGAGGTCGCGTTGTGTAACAAAGTTAGTGTCCATGGCCTCCCCCCTCGCGGAGTAGTACATTGAAGCACGTCGCTGTACTTCAAGATCGACTGGAAGTACACCTGCCAGAACGGGTAAGGCTTCAGTACTGACTGTTCTATACGCCTTGCATAAAAATATCAATGCCAAACGTTGGCTTTGAAGCAGTTTACGTCGCGCCGCCCCTATGCTGGCCCTATCGGCCCAAACAGGTGCACCGTAGCACATACATCCTAAGTAGGTAGCTCCATATATAGTTTTTAAAGTTAGGAATGATAGACCCCAAGTTGCTTTGGATATTCTAGTTAGGGCATAAAAGTTCCTTTTAGCTTTTTCGCCAACTATTTTTATATGTTCGATAAATGAAAAATTCCTTTCTAAGACCATACCAAGGTAGCATACGGATTGCTGTTTTTTAACGGGAACGTTATTAAATTTAATAGTAGGCAATGATTTAAGATTACCTTTTAGTAGAAGTTGATAGGTTTTATGCGGCGCAAACGCTAGGCGGTTACGATCACCCCACTGAGATATTAAATTTAGGCAAGTATGGGCCAAGTTCTCAAGTCCGGCTCGGGTACTTGATTGAATGAGCAGTAGGCCATCGTCCGCGTAACCAGTAAGTGAACAGCCGCAAGGAAGCGGGATCGCGAGAAAATCATTAAAACCCAAATTCCATAAATAAGGACCGACAACTGAACCCTGAGGACATCCCATGGTTAGTGCTTTAGTACTAGAAAAATGACCGAGCTTAAGTACCGCGGAACCGTTTATAAAGTACGAGTAAACGAGATTATATATGTTTCTATAGCAACCGCGGTTTTTTAATTTTAACAACAGCATAGGCCACCAAGCGTTATCAAAAGCCCCAGAAATATCCAAAAAGATACCAATCACGTACTTGTGTTCCGACTGGTTAACGGTTCTTCTGACAGAAAGCGCCGCGTCGACTGTTGATTTACCGATGGTGAAGCCATATTGATTACTGTGAAATTTTGGACCGTTCGGTAGTAAACGTGGAACGATGAGGCGCTCAAGAAGTTTCCCCAAAGATGGTAGAAGCGTGATAGGCCGATATGACTTCGGATCATCCGGTGGTTTATCACCACACTTTGGTATTATTCGTATGAAACCGCGTCGCCATTTACGAGGAAAAACGCCTTCAGCAATGCATCGGTTATATACAGTTAAGATGGCATCACCCGCTGATTTACACGCTTCTTTAATCATCCTATTAGATATTTTATCTTCCCCTGATGATTTGTTGACCGGTAGTTTTCTAACAATATTTATAAATTCGTCATTAGATGGTACGTCTGACATTGGTGATTCAGGTGGCACAGGAGCCCACGCTCGAATCTGTTGGTGGTAGTCGCTATCGTTAGCCGGTGAATCATCAGGGATAAGTGTATTAATTAGTACTTTTGTTGTTTCCTCTATGCCCGTGGTATGCTTATCATTGACCTTAATGTTTTGAACGTATGCAAGGTCGACCGATCTGTTAGCTTTAAATTCGTGATATAAGGGAGACCACGGACCCTCCCTGTCAAGTTTGTCAACGATTTTCCGCAACAAGTTACCCTTAGATTTTTCCACCGATGCTTTGTAGCGTGACTTGGCAACTCTAAAAGCATTTAAAGCGGACGTAAGAAGATCTCCAGTAATCTTTCGGCTCTTGAGTTTATTTAACTGTCTACGCGCTCTGCGATATTTTTTGCGCTGTTCAACTAAATAATCACTCCACCAGTCACATCTACGAATATTGGTCATAGATCCACGACCAATGGCGATGTCAGCACAGTAGGTAAAGGTTTCTGACATAATGTCAGCACTTTCTTCGGCTGACAGCCCGTCCCGAGTGAACTCCTTGGCGTGACACGCAAAAAGCGAGCCAAAAAATTCCCAGTTCGCACCTTTACATCTATATCTGAAATTACCAGGAATATGAGACGGACCCTGAATATAACCAGGAACAAATTCGTACACGATCAGGCGATGATCACTACAAGACGCGTCCGGTAGGACACGCCACCTATCCAAACGTACGTCGGCACTAGAAAGTGTGACGTCAATACAAGATTCGCCTATTTGGCTGCAAAAAGTAGGTGGTGCATCGGGGGTATTATGAATCGATAGGTTCATCTCAGCAATGAAATCCTCAACAGCGCAGCGTCGTTCGGTATCGGTTGCCCGAACCTTGCCATACCACAAAGACGATGACGCGTTGACATCCGCGCCAACGATCACTTTGCAGCCCGCGAGTGACCGCAAGACATGACGGAGATTATGTATATGAGGAGTAACAGGATCTGAATATTGAAAGTAACAGCTTACAACGAATACTTTAAAAGAAGCTGATGAGACTTCAGCAACCGCACAGTGTGGCGTCATGAGGTCACGTATAGACGTTACCGTAAAGTTAGAAGACCGCGCAACATAAATTCCGGCTCGCGCCCTACAATCCAGCTGCACTACCCTGTGACGTAAACTTGAGTTTTGATATTGTTCTTGAATGAGTACAAGGTCTAAGTTGTAGTCAATAATTAATTTATCTAACTCTGATGTCGCCACCTTATCGTTGTGAAGGTTTAATTGCCCTATGCTTAGACTATCCATCTTAATTAGTAATTAGTATGTAGGATAAGTTGTTCGAGTTTTAATTTATAGGTACCGCACTGTTCAGACCCGCAGCGATGGTCAAAAGGTTTTTTAAAACGTTTACACGCCGCGCAAACCGGGGTAAAATTTAAATCGTCCTTATGCGGACAAACATTGGTTTCGTGGGCCTCAGAACATATAGCGCAGGTTGGTGATTTATTAGCGCAATGCTTTTTCACGTGACCGAATTGCTGACAATACGCGCAACGAACTACCTCGATATCATCAACAAAACGGCACGTGGCCCAGTCAATAAATAACTTATCCTTGGTAGACACAAGATGTTTCCGTACCTCAGGTTCAATCTCTATTCCTAACCATTTACGACCGTTATTGGTAGAACGCCTACGGACTATTTTCGTGGATTTAATGAAGTCGTCTTCTTTTATTGGCAACTCGTTTTTAATATTTTGGCGGTATATGGCTTGCAAAAAATTGTTGTCTTCCATAGAGGCGGGAATGTCCTTGACTAATAGACGGGGTCGGCGACCTTTTGGTTTTTCTAAACGAAGACCCGCAGACTTTATAGCGTCTACCGATTCTAGTCTTTTCAATTGGTTTTCATTTGCAACGCGCAGTACAACGCCTGATTTGGCGGTTTTTTTAATACCGACTATTTGAAAACCATCGTCACTCGGTCTAATCGCCTTCATAAGAGCTTGTTTAGTGGCGGAAGATGACGCATAGTCAGCTGATCGCTCCTGGGTCGGATAGGCGACGAGACAAGGAAGAGGTACTCTAGATTCAATAGCCGGGGTAACTTTAGGCAACCGCAGTTTCAAAGAATCCGCGTACGACATGTTTTTGTCCTCATTAACGGTTTTAGCGTAGGATTTTAATTTAATTATTTCCAATTCGCGCTCGGTGTTAGCAAGCTTTGTCTCGTTACACGCAGATTTTAAAGCTAACAAAGACACGATACTTGTAACTCGTTGAGTCATATCCATAATTGCTGATTTGTTCGCGACATTTATACGAGAACCGTTATCATTAACCAGCTCGTTGATTTTGGCCAGGTACACAGACGCCTCGGTCATCAAATCGCAATAATTACTGTTCCCGTCGCTACGATTGGAAATATTTAATGTAGGCGACTTTTCGGGAGAATTGGGTGCAGTTTGTAAACGCTTCGACCTATCATCTATTAAATTGTCGGTCGGAGACATTTCACAAAACAAACGCTTAGCGGATGCTTGCGGCGGCGACCTAAACGTCTTGTTATCTCTGCGGAAAATGTCCCCCCCACGATCAGGGGGGTCATTGGAAGTTGACATAGCTAATTAATTAACAAGAAAAACAAATCTAAGTTAACGAAAAGAAAAAAACAAAACCGTCGCGCGGAGAAAAGAAAAATAAATTACGTTACCCTCACAAGTAAGAAAATAAATGTACTCACCGAAATTATTTGATTTACAATAAATACCAAACAAACACTAAGAATAAACTTACTATACCAAGCCAGACACAATTTCACAGTCTAGAATGAAAACACGAGCCGGAAACTAACAATCGGAACGCGATATTCGTAAATATACCCGGAGCGTATTAATTTCAAACCACACGGCGCGGGCGCGCGGAGGGAAGTGAAGATTACTTTGATTATGACTTGTTACATGAATGAGCTCAGAGCGACTATTTCAAGCACTAAACATTATACCTACCTAGGTATAATAAACTGGGACAAACACTGATATCTAACAAAATTCGATATGGACTACGCATACCTAATCCATTCCACAAGTAGATTTGCGAGTTTCCCTATTTTGTGAATTTTTAGCACCACAATAACACTTAACAATATAAAATATTTTTCTTTGTTCTTTGGATATGATTTAATTAAATTTTGTCTACAGATAAACAAGACTTGCCAAGTTTTTCTTTGGAAAGCTGATTCCGATAATATAATAATAATTACATACGTTATATGTTAGATGGGTTACCTGCGTTATATTTTACGTCATTCTCATCTCAATATAAGTCATCATCATCATCACAGCGTTAATCCCAGTCGCATCCGAAGCCTTTTCAGCTTTGGAGTCTGGGGTCCGCTTTTTACCAGTCCAACTGCTGATATGGCTAAACTTCGACATTTTCCGTGAAGCGACTGCCGTCTGACCTCCACAACCCGAAGGCGACGTGGAAGCATTGCAGTTAGACCAATTGTTGGACTTTTTGAGGGCTCCAACAACCCGTAACGGCTGCCACTAGATGTTCGTATGGCAACCGGGACCAACGGCTTAACGTGCTTTCCGAGGCACGACCAGACCAGTGCAAATATTCATATTCATACATACAAATACTTGCACTGTGCGGGGATCGAAACCGCGCCTCCTCGCGCAACGGCCGCGTTCGCCACCGCTACGCCACGGAGGCTGTGGGCTGTGAGGTACTACTCTATTTAATGAAAATTATAGAGAATAATATGTGTATAGACGTAGTAGTGTATGTAATTGAAATGCCACGAACCCTTTACTAATGAATAACTTCTTCAGGTGCTTAACATATTAAAGTGCCAGTACTGGTAACCAAAACCGGTTTTGGGGAAGGTCCTGGAGAAGATGACAGTAGCAAGGATCAAATGGCATATTGTACCGAGGATTAGTACTCGCCAGTTCGGTTTCATGCCCCAGAAGGGTACCGAGGACGCCCTCTATACTCTGATACACCGAATCCAGGGTCTTATTAAGCTGAAAAAGCTAGTTGCCCTAGTGTCATTGGATATAGAGGGGGCCTTCGATAGCGCATGGTGGCCGGCTATCAGAAATCGTCTGGCTGAGGAAAAGTGCCCGGTGAACATCAGGAGGCTACTGGATAGTTATCTGGACTGCAGAAAAGTCAGTGTAAGATACGCCGGGGAGGAATGCACGAGGAGCACCAACAAGGGTTGTGTGCAGGGGTCAATCGGTGGTCCCGTCCTATGGGACCTTCTTTTGGATCCATTGCTGCGTGAGCTGGAGGCGATGGGGGTATACGCACAGGCCTTTGCGGATGACGTCGTCATGTTGTTCGACGGAGACACTGGCCTTGACGTCTCGAGGCATGCGAACGCAGCGCTTGCCTATGTTCGGCAGTGGGGTGTCAGAAACAAGTTGAAGTTTGCGC
Organism: Sesamia nonagrioides; assembly: GCA_017933935.1. Lineage (NCBI taxonomy): Eukaryota > Metazoa > Arthropoda > Insecta > Lepidoptera > Noctuidae > Sesamia > Sesamia nonagrioides. The sequence continues at coordinate 4,689 of JADWQK010001437.1, read as the reverse complement.
CACAAAAAACTTGCGCAATGGTAGTCACCAGGAAACTGAAGTATGACGCCCCGCAGTTGAACATGGGAGGAGTCAGTGTTGGCATGTCGCGAGAGGTCAAGATTTTAGGACTGACCATTGACGACCGGCTCACCTTCAACACGCACGTTGCGTTGCAGTGCCGGAAAGCCTTGGACATTTACAAACAGCTGTCCAAGGCCGCTAAGGTTGACTGGGGGCTGCACACGGACGTTATTCGCCTAATGTACAACGCCACTATAGAGCCAATTGTCCTCTATGCATCAGCTGTGTGGGCGCCCGCTGCCAAAAAGATTGGAGTGCGTAAGAAGCTCAACACAGTCCAGAGAGGCTTCGCTCAGAAGCTCTGCAAATCCTACCGGACGGTCTCCTTGCACTCGGCTCTAGCTTTGGCGGGGATACTTCCTCTCGACCTCAGGGTACAAGAAGCAGCCGCATTGTACGAGGCTAAGAGAGGGTCGCCCCCGCCTGAGCTGGCAGATAGAGTGTCCGGTAAAGTTTGCAAACACTCCTCACCCGGCAGAACATATGGCTTTGGAAATCGCCCAACTGGTGGACCAAAACCTTGTGGACAGGCACAATGTGCAGCAGGTGCAAATTTTCACCGACGGCAGCAAAATTGATGGGAAGGTCGGATCCGCGCTATCCTTGTGGGATGGCGAGGCCGAATTCCGGAACATCAAGCTCTGTCTGTCCGAGTACTGCACAGTCTACCAGGCGGAGCTCCTAGCCATATGTAAAGCCGCGAGCGTTGTTCTCAAGGGTAAGGAGTTGACCTATGGTCTATACAGCGACTCGAGAGCCGCTTTGGAGACGGTCGCTAACCATTGGTCTCTCCACCCACTGGCTGTGGAGACAAGGGACTCCCTACGAAAGGCCTTGGCTCAGGGCAAGACTGTGTCCTTGTTTTGGGTCAAGGCCCATGTAGGACTGCCCGGCAACGAGCGCGCTGACTGTCTGGCCAAACAGGCTGCCTTGGCATCGGGAAGGAGACCTGACTATGACAAGTGTCCAACTTCATTCGTGAAGCGGATTCTGCGACAATCCTCTCTGGATGAATGGAACCGTAGGTACGTATCCGGGGACACCGCATCGGTCACGAAGGTCTTCCTTCCCGATGCCAAAATGGCTTACCGCTTTGCCATTAAGGCAAAGCCTGAGGGTAGGCTCACACAGATTTTGACGGGGCATGGTGGATTCTCCCAGTACTTACACCGCTTTAAGTTAAGGGAGAGTCCATCATGCATTTGTCAGCCGGATGCTGTAGAGGACGTCTTCCACATCCTCCTAGACTGTCCGGTCCATGCGGTGCATAGGTACAACCTAGAACAAAAACTGGGCGTGAGACTGAACAGGCAAAACTTGTCTGAGTTGCTTACTGACAAATCAAGTTGCAATCAACTGATCAAATATTGCACAGATATATGCTTATTAGTAAATAAGAGAAATAAGAATTAGATATATAAGTTTGTTAAATTGTATATATAAAAATATATAAAAATTAACAAAGTGTGTTTTAGCATAATAAGTAATTAGAGAATGTTAAGTGCGTAATATTAAGTTAAAAAGTATTGTAGAGACAAGTTAGTTAAGTTGTAAAAATGATAGTTGTTAGAATAAGACTTAGTTGTAATAATAAGCCTGTTTAATCACTAGGTGTAAGAAATAGTAGGTATATTAGAAATAAATGTATAATGTAACTAATAAAAGATATAAATGGATTAAGAAAAGTAAATAGCAGTAAGTAGTTATATAGTCATTAAAGTTGACAAAAAAAATAAATGTATGCATATAGATGTAAGAGCATAAACAATAAATACGTATAGATATCAGTAAGGAAAGATGTAATAGATTATAAGATAATAGAATATAAATTATAAGATATTAATTAAAGATACATAATAAGATGGGCTAGCCGCAACTGTAAACAAAATAAATAAGGTTAGAAAACCCACCCCCCTCCTGCACTAAAATCCTAGAAAATATATCTGGGGACATCTTGTAGGATAGCTCATAATGCCCTGTGATGGCGGGTGCATATAAAAAAAAAAAAAAAAAAACATATTAAAGTGTAACATAATATGTTTTAGATAGTTATAATAATATAGGAGAGGGAAACCTTGTATATGTTTACTAGCGACCCGCCCCAGCTTCGAACACGCGCCACCTTGCGCAGCGGCCGCGTCCGCTACTGCTACGCCACGGACGCTGCCTCATCTCAATATAAGTATGATATAAAAATAATTGGAGAGGTTGAAAACGCGATAATTTCTCAAAATAACACACGGATTAAAAAAAATATTTACAATACCCAATAATCGAAGAACGCTGTAAGCCAGCGTTTTCAATTTGGTGAGTGGTCCGGTACCGGGACTACAAAATAATATAGCGGGTTGCAGCATTCTCGCTTTGATTCAAAATAACACTATTGTTCGACGCATCGACTCATCAATTGAACTAAGCATTACATATGTGACAGTACTCGAAGATAGGTCGAGACAAGGCTAATTTTGTTAGGGCTCCATAGTCAACTAGGACTAGGAACCCTTATAGTTTCGCCAAGTATGTCTGTGTGTCCGTCCATCCGCGGATAATGACCGTTCGGACTAGAGAGCTGAAATTTGGTACCAATATACATATTTATTTTTAGTTGAAATTTAAATAACAAGATAACATATAACTGATGAAACTTAACGTCTTTATTATAATATAAAATATGTAATAAACTTTATTAACATAAGAATCTAAGTTTTTCTAAGTTCATTGTGGTATATAAACGGTTACATAATAAAGAGACTTGTCTCAATTATTTCATATTAAAAATGTGACGGAATTTATGACCTAACTCGGTAAATACATCATCATCATCAACCTTTTTATCGGCCCACTGCTGGGCATAGGTCTCCTCTCATATAGAGAAGGATTGAGCATAATCACCACGCTTGCTCAATGCGGGTTGGCACCACACATAAATACAGTTAAACCAATTATTGAACTTTTGAGGACTCCAGCAATCCGTAACGACTGCCATTAGATGTTCGTATGGCAATCGGGACCAACGGCTTGACGTGCTTTCCGAGGCACGACCAAACCAGTGTAATTATTCATATTCATGCACACAAATATTAGCACTGCGCGGGGATCGAACCCGCGCCTCCTTGCGCAGCGGCCGCGTTCGCTACCGCTACGCCACGGAGGCTGTCAGGCTGTCAGAAACAAGGCATGATGTTAGGTTTTAATAGCCCACGCTACGTTTTATGTGGGAAGAGATATCTAGCCTACATGAATGGCAAATGTTTCTTTCTCATCATAAAATCTAACATTCTGATAAAACCTTTATATCTTAAGCCTTAAAAATCTAATCCAACACTCTTATCTAATCTACCTCTCGTACAAATGTACAATTTGTATAAAATCTTGTCAAAAAGTGGAATGTGCTTCAATCACCGTCTCATTCGCTCATCAGTTTCAATTAAAATTCTTTAAATAACCTGTCTAATTTTTTTTTTTTAATTTTTTTTTTTTATAAGTTATAAACAAGCGCTTGACCGCAATCCCGCCGGATGGTAAGCAGTGATGCGATCATTGATGGTAAAGCGCGCTAGTTTATTAAGAGCCTATTCACTCTAGCCTTGAAGACACTCAAATTGTAATGTGACGGAAATACCGTCGCTGGCAAATTGTTCCAGTCCCTCGATGTACGCGGTATAAAAGAGGAAGCGAAACGCTTCGTCCGGGTCGCAGTGGTATCAACAACGTAAGGGTGGAAACTCGCCGTACGACGGGTCGTCCGAAGGTGGAACGGTGATGGGGGAATTAAATCATGCAATTCCCTTGCTCACTCACCAGAATGCAACCTATAGAAGACCGAAAGGCTGGCTACTCTACGCCTGTGCTCCAGGCTTTGGAGACCGTTTCGAGTTAAGTCTGGGTCGCCAATCAGCCTCTTGGCACGCCTCTCCACTGAATCCAAAGTATCCAGGTGACATTTCGCAGCACCAGCCCAAATGTGGCTGCAGTACTCCACACACGAGCGGACCTGTGCTTTGTACAACATTAATACAAGGCGTCTGTTTTTACGCCTGTTGCGCTAATATTACGCTGTCACTAGTTAGTTTTAAACAGACCAATTAAATTAGGGCATATTAATTTATCGTGTTTGGAGTTTTTAACACCACGGGCTGTTGAGGAAGTCCAAGGTAAGTTTGTTTGTTCCTCATTCCCTCGTGATAAGAAACTTATACTAAATTATATAGAATTACCCCAACACTTATCCCAGTCCCGTTTTGTCATTTGGGATAAGATTATGGCATTATTTCCCCCTGGAGAGTGGTTTGTTAGTGGCCACTTTGGGTGGACAAGAGCCTAATAATTTTGACTTAATCACTGCCTACATGTACCACTGTTGTGATAATAATCTCTCTTGTTTATATTTTACTAGCTTTCCGCCCGCGGCTTCGCCCGCGTGGAGTTCGGTTATATCGCGCTTTTAGATTTCCCTCGGGAACATCAAATTTTTCCGGGATAAAAGGTAGCCTATGTTCTTTCTCAGGGTCTAAAGATTGTCTCTGCCAAATTTCATCAAAATCGGTTGAGAGGTTTAAGCGGGAAAGCGTAACAGACAGACAGACAGACAGACAGAGTTACTTTCGCATTTATAATATTAGTATG
>JADWQK010002249.1:0-127050 GCA_017933935.1 Sesamia nonagrioides | reverse complement strand
TTTGGTTCTTCTGCGGATCTCCTCATTTCTGATTCGATCACACAGAGAAACTCCTAGCATAGCTCTTTCCATTGCCCTTTGTGTGACTCTGAGCCTTCGTATGAGGCCCATTGTGAGCGACCACGTTTCAGTTCCGTAAATCATCACTGGCAACACACACTGGTCAAAGACTTTAGTCTTGAGACACTGTGGTATCTTGGACGACGAGAAGATGTGGCGTAGCTTCCCGAACGCTGCCCAACCGAGCTGGATTCGCCGAGACACCTCTTTCTCGAAGTTGGACCTACCTAGTTGGACTTTCTGTCCCAGGTATATATAATCGTCAACAACTTCGGGTGCAGAGCAACCAACTACAATTGGAGTGGGTGCGACATGAGAGTTCGACATGATCTTCGTCTTATCCATGTTCATTTTTTAGACCCACTTGTTGGGAAGCTCTGCTGAGGTCATTGAGCATTTTGCCCAAGTCTTCCAGGGTCTCAGCCATGACCACGATATCATCTGCGAAACGGAGATTGGTGATGTACTCGCCGTTGATGTTGATGCCAAGTCCTTTCCAGTCCAGGAGCTTGAAGACATCTTCCAACGCAGCAGTGAACAATTTAGGAGATATGACATCTCTTTGTCTCACTCCACGCTGCAGTTGGATCGGTTTCGAGTCCTGATCCTGGAGACGGACTGACATGGTGGCGTTTTTGTACAAACACTTTATCACCTCAATGTATCGATGGTCAATTTGGCACCGCTGGAGAGACTGTAGCACCGCCCAAGTCTCAATCAAATCGAAGGCCTTCTCATAGTCCACAAACGCCAAGCATAGTGGTTTGTTATACTCCTCGGACTTCTGTATAACTTGCCGCAGCGTATGAATGTGGTCTATGGTGCTAAAACCTTTTCGGAAGCCTGCTTGTTCGGGAGGCTGGAAGTCGTCAAACCTGCGAGCGAGACGATTCGTGATGACCCTAGAAAACAGCTTGTAGACATGGCTCAGGAGGGATATCGGTCTGTAGTTTTCAGGAGGGTATTGTCACCTTTTTTGAAAAACAAAACCACCACGCTCCTGTGCCACGCCTTAGGCGTTTCGCCTTTAAGAATGACGGAATTAAATAGCTTCTGAAGCACTTTAAGAACCGGTTTGCCACCCGCTTTCAGAAGCTCAGCCGTAATTCCATCATCTCCAGCCGCCTTATCGTTCTTGAGCTGTTTCAGGGCCATACCAATCTCGTACAGGCTGACGTCCGGGATATCGTCGGTGTAGTGTCGGGTTAGTCTGGCTCTGGGATCATTAGCCAGGCTTACAACAGGTGCGTGTGTTGATGTGTATAACTCTCCGTAGAATTTCTCCATCTCACCCAAAAGCTCGGGCTTGGAAGTGACGATCCTACCATCCACAGTCTTCAGCTTCGCAAGTAGACTCTGTCCAACAGACAATTCTCGTGCGAACACTTTGGAGCCTTTGTTCCGCTCGATAGCCTCTTTAATACAATTTGTATTAAATTGGCGTATATCGCGAGTCAGAGACTTTGAGATCTGTCTGTTAAGGCATCTGATGCGCGAAGCGTCATCAGGGGATTTTAAGATCACCTCCGTCTTTCTTCCATTAGCCGGCGGGTGGGACCGGAGATCTTCTTCTGTCTTTTTGAACGGAGGGTTTTGTAGAACTTAGACCCTTCCGTTTGGAGAGTTTTCACAAACCTGTTGTTGTAGTCGTCCACATCTACGCATTCACCGAGGCATTCGAAGCGGTTTTGTAGTTCGATCTGAAAGCTCTCGGGGTTTTGGAGTTGTGTTGACGCTGGACGGAACGTAGACTTCATAAGTCGAGAGCGTTCGAGCCTAATGTTGAGGTTCAAGATGCCTCTAACAATACGGTGATCACTCCCGGTTTTTACCGCATGGATCACGGAGACATCGTTGAACACTTGCCTTCTCGTTGACATTATGAAGTCTATCTCGTTTTTGGTCTGACCATCGGGGCTGAGCCAGGTCCACTTGCGGTGCAATGGTTTCCTGAAAAAAGAATTCATCGCAAAGAGTCCTTCCCTTTCCATGAAATCCACTAGCATCTGACCTCTGGGATTCCGATTTCCAACTCCAAATTGCCCCACTTTCGTCTCGTCCGCCTCTCGCATGCCCAGTTTTGCGTTAAAGTCCCCCATGACAACGGTATAGTGGGTTTTGGAGGAATGTATGGCTCTACTAACGTCCTCATACATAGCCTCCACCTCATCGTCAGAGTGTTTAGACGTCGGGGCGTAGACCTGTATAACCTTTAACGAATATCGTTTTGTTATTCTCAGTACAAGGTACGCCACCCGAGTCGAAAGGCTCCCGACTTTAACCACGTTGTTCACGAGGGACTTGTGGACAATAAACCCGACACCACCCTGGGACAGCTGGTCGCCTTCCCGGAAATAGAGCAGGTTGCCAGACTTCAGGATTATCGAGTCCTCTCCCTCTCTTCGGACTTCAGATAACCCCACAATGTCCCAGCGCAACCGGCTCAGTTCTTCCTCCAGTTCGACAATCTTCTCATCGGTCCGTAGTGTGCGCGTGTTAAATGTTGCCAGGGCCAAAGGTCGTCGTTTGTGATGGTAGCCGGACCTCTGCCGGAGATTCTTAGCACCCCTTGCTCCGCCGTAACCGAGTCCGCTACCGTAGACTGGAATAGCGGAGCTGCCGGGGACTAGGGGCCTGGGCTGTATCGTGTGCATCATTGGGGGGGTTTGCCATAATCCCCACGCTTGGCAGGCGGGTTGGGGATCAATCAAATCATCGCTGTTTACATCTCTGTATTTTCTGCCCTTTTGCAGGTATGCTGGACGAGATTTTTATGAAATAAGCATTACCTCTGTACCATTTTTCTGTTCTGTTTACTCTTGTCTGTTTATATATTATGACGTGTACATAAACGGTTAAATAAATAAATTGTTAATGACAAATAGAACATTAAACAAATAAACTTCGTAGTTTCAATACAAAATAATAATATATTCTGACAAGCTAATCGTCCAACATAAGGAACCGCTAAGCAAACATTCCCGCATATGAAACTACCGTGAATACCTATAGGAAAGGCCAGTGTATTTTAAAATCAATTTAATGTTAGTATGGACGATATTAATGATACTATTGAACGGCAGAGACACAGCAGCTGCCGGCGAATCGCGGGGGTCCCGGAATAGAGTAGAAGGTTTGAGGACAGATAGGATTGTGGTATAAGATGTGGCTGGATTTAAAACTTCAGCTCGAATCATAGCCAAGAATCTTCAGCTCAGATTTATTTTCTCTAATAATAGTACTAGCTTCTCGATCGATTTCAGTCACGGTGACCTGTCTCAATGGAGCTTAGCTAGGTATGTAGGAGATTATAGTCGACAACACAGTTCGTAGCGTCCGTTGTGTATGTAGATTATAATCGTGTTGTTGGGTTTAAAATTGCATCACCTCGCTCGCCGGCCGTCTTCCTTCCTATTCACTAAGTTTTTTAAATGAATAGGCTTAATAAACTAGCGCGCTTTACCATTAATGATTGCATCACTGCTTAGCATCAGGAAGAGTTGCGGTCAAGCACTAGTTTTAATTATTAAAAAAATGTGCCTAGAAACTGGCTCATAGAGATGCAAAATATATGTAGTTTAATGCCTTTTTGGAAAACTAGATGTTATAAATCCGATTTTTATAAAGGGGCCATAAACAATATTTTATGTGTGATTTTGAAAGCAACACTTTTGCAAGTTCAGTAAATACTTTCAATGAACGTCTTATTCTTGTTGTGTTTGTTTTGTTGCAAATTTACAATTTATATTAAATACGATGTCGTAGTTTTTGCTACAAATTTATTTGCCAAATAATAACGCTGATTTCTCATTAAAAGACTGCACTAAAAGGCTCATCGAAAAATGGGAAGTGGCTACCTTTGCATTTAGGTAGTTATATGATTATGTAGAGCTTCCATTTTGTTAGGCAGTAAGTGTTATGCAAATTACCTTTGTATTCCTTTCCAGCTGAAATATGACAAACTGTATCCCTATTAAATATTCAATATTTATTTTTATTTATTTAGGTAACCAACAGCGATACATAATATATTTTACAAAATATGCCAATTTTAGGTTTCAATGTTTAACTAGGATATATACAAATTATAAAGCATGCGAACAGACTAATGCCAAATAGTTCCAATTAAAAATAATACAAACAATACATAAGGTTATATAATAACATAAACTTAAAACAAATAAGGTTGGATATTGATAGCAGAAGAAGATTGAAGCAAAAGGAGAAGAGGATTAAATACTTAGCTTATTTCTAGTACCAATCTTCAATACAGCACTGTCCCATCTCTTCTTCCTATAATCTATGTCCGAAGTCAGGTGAACCGGTGGCAAAGCACGAAGTGACCATTTGTTAAGCACCACGTGATGGTACTATATTATTTATTGGCCTTCACGACTTCCGATGGGACCGGGCAGGCGAGCAGGCTTCTACGTCATTACAACAGCTTCAAGGATGCATGAATTAGTCTGTCTTTAGAGATGCCTAAGTTAGCGTAAGTTTTCTACTCGATGCAGATAAAAGATTTGTTGATAGACTGTTATGTGTTTAGTTTATAGTGTGTGAAGAATGGAACACCTGCTCTTTTCCATGGAGGAGACTATGGGTTGTTTACCCGCATGATGTGTGATGGGTGATTTGTTAAGGCATTTAGTGCGTAGTTCAGATGATAGAGTATATATGTAGCTTACCTACATACAATACATTAGTTAAAGCACTCGTGCTAGTCATAATCTTGCAATTAAGAGATAATTGTATTAACATTTTATTGCTACGATTTATTCGTTTTGTGACTCGGGGCTACTCTCTCGTTGATGGTTAGGCTACTCTTGCCGAGGTTGGATTATGGATGGGTCCTTTTGATTAATTACTTGTGATAGACTACTTTCTTAATACTTTGAATTAGGATGAAAAAAGCACCTGTTTCGAAAGTTTAATTGATTCCCAAATGCGTACACAGAAAATAGGACAGTTTCCGTCTTCCTAAGGCGAGTCTTTTGCACCTGCAAACTTGGACAACATGCTAACTGCAGGTAAGCATTGATTTATTACGGCTTGTATTAAATTAAGTGACACGTTTTTAATGGGTAGGGAATTAATGGGTAGGGAATTTAAGGTTTGTTTTAGGAAAACTTGGGGATTTTTTATTGAAAATTCTTAATAGAAATAAATATTATATATAGTACTTACTCCTACGATTTATGGTGCCATGTTGATAAATGGTCGAAGTTTCAGGTAGCTCTAAATTCGTACTATTTTAAAACATTAAATCCAGTATTATACTAATGGCACACACTGCATAAAAGATTGTAATAATAACGTATTTCGATAAGCATTCGCACTTATGAAAAATGATACCTAACTATTATTTAACAAGAACATTTGCATATCAAAATGATGGTACGCACTAGTTTTTTTCTGATCATATCTCGCAGGTGTTAAACACATCACAATATCACATAAAAACACATTTTATCTTATTACTCGTAGGTGGGGGCAAAAAATGTAATTGTGGTCACATACCTGTTCACGTAACAAGATCTCGTATTCTCGTCTATACAACGAGATAAACAAAATCAACATAATAAAAATATCTTTATAAACGCACCGAAGGCGTGAAGATACTTGAACGAGGTAAGCGAATCCTATTTCAAAACAGCGAATTCGATATGTCAATTTTTCGCAAGTTTTATGTTTATTGACAGCGCGGGAATATTTTTTATTGCGTGGCTTTTGCATTATCCGTGCGTTTGCAATGGAAACGTAAGCGTCAGACGTTATTCCTGATGTTTGGTCATTTATCATCAAACTTATATCGTCCCACTGCTGGGCACAGGTCTCCTCTCATACAGAGAAGGATTGAGCGTGATCGCCACGCTTGCTCAATGCGGGTTGGCGATTTCAGACTTATAAAGTCCAGGTTTCCTGAAGATGTTTTCCTTCACCTTCAGTCATTGGTGTCCAAGATATACTTAGAAAGTACATATAACTTTTAGAAAAGTTACATTGGTACTTGTCTGACCTGGAATCGAACCCGCACACTCATACTTGAGAGGCTAGTGTTTTAACCACTAGGCCACCACGACATAATTTATATATTTATTGGTCATTAATTTGGGATATTTCGTGATTTGCTTTAATGACTTCTGAGCGCGACGTCTGTCTTCTGAACTCGTTTATTCCTCTCCCACAATTTATTCTGATGATTGAAGGCTATCAAACTAACATCGAGCACACGCGTCGAAAAAATAAATCAAACATTCTCTTTACGACGCCCACCATTAATAAAACTCTTTAAAATATATTTAATAATGTCCACAAAGGTACGGAGCACAATGCTCGACCCATAAAGGGGCAGCATTTATTATGGCGACAATATATCGAACACAAAAAGATATTGTGACAAAGACGCGTACTTTTTAATAATATTGTCATTTCTCAGCAGCAGTGGACTCTTTCAAAAAGCCATAACGCAATAATTTATCTCTTTATAAGAGTTTTTTATCTGTGGGAGAGCGCGGGTGACGCCAGGTGAGCACGGGTTAACTCCATACAGCCTTCTATACATCCTATTATGTGTCTATGTTGTAGTGTTACGCATTGGTGGGCCTCATTTTTTATTCGAGATAATCCTATATGGCTTGAGTACCTACAGGATAAGGTAGTCCGCGGAACTGTTAAGGGAATTTTTAAAGCTTTCAATTCTGTCGCATACTTTTCACGGGCGTTGCATTTTCGCGCATTTTTTTTTCAAATACACGAAAGCTTATGATAAAAGTATAATAAATAAGTTAGAATCTAATCTAATCTATACAGTAGTATAGATTAGATTAGGTAGTAACCTATATAAAGCTGAAGAGTTTGTTTGTTTGAACGCGCTAATCTCAGGAACTCCTGGTCCGATTTGAAAAATTCTTTTTCCGTTGCATAGCCCATTAATCCAGGAAGGCTTTAGGCTATATAACATCATGCTGCGACCAATACATGCGAACGAAGTCGCTGGCGGCCGCTAGTTTGAAATATGTATTTTGGAAAACTATCTACGTTTTATCTAAATAGTGAAAACAAATCTTACTCAAACTTGTGATTAACATAAAATTCGGCGCAAAACATTTGCGTTATTGCGCAAAAAAATTAACGACAGTCTTTATAGCTATCGTCGAGACGGGGTTGACATTGGAGCCACAATAAAATCGATGAAATATTTAAGGGGCAGTCGCAGTAACTCATAGCGGGTGAGTTAAGGGCGAGAGCCTATTGTGACAGTGTTTGCACAGGTAGCCGCACAGTGGGCAGTCGATAACCAACTCGTGAGATTCATGAGATCCTTGTAGTTGTGAAATTTTAATTGTTTCGTTAGCATACAAATTATCGCCTTGTATGAGGACACTATTTGATATTTTCGTACCCAGTAATTTGTTATTGGGTAATTTTGTTGTTTAGGTATAGTTTTGTATTATGTTGTGGAGTCTATGGAGGATTATTATTGTTTGACAGTTTTTAACTTCCGCGACTCTCTGGTTATTGGAAAGGAGGTTTGACATATTCAACTGACACACAAGTCTTCTCAGGGTATAGGGTTTACTCTCAATCATCATCATCAACCTTTTTATCGTCCCACTGCTGGGCACAGGTCTCCTCTCATACAGAGAAGGATTGATCGTAATCACCACGCTTGCTCAATGCGGGTTGGCGATTTCAGACTTAGGTATAAAGTCCAGGTTTCCTCAAGATGTTTTCCTTCACCTTCAGTCATTGGTGTCCAAGATATACTTAGAAAGTACATATAACTTTAGAAAACTTACATTGGTACTTGCCTGACCTGGAATCGAACCCGCGCACTCGTACTTGAGAGGCTGGTGTTTTAACCACCAGGCCACCACGAGTACTCCCAATACCTTAACTGATTTAAGAATAACTCATCTGTTTGTTTATGTAAACAGTTGTGGAAGAGTCAATCTTGCTCCTGATATGTGTCCAGTGTGGGCTTGCCAGATTTCGTAACAATAGCATCATTAGTATTATTACCGTTTCATATTTTTTAACGACTCTTGGGTAACTGGAAAGGAGGTTGGGCTATCTTGATAGAGAAATATTAGAAAGAAAATTATCATTACCGATAGTCATATATCTGATAGGTAGTCGATGTTGCCTGTGACAGCCTCCGTGGCGTAGCGGTAGCGGCCGCGGCCGCTGCGCAAGGTGGCGCGGGTTTGATCCCCGCACAATGCAAGTATTTGTCTGCATGAATATGAATATTTGCACTGGTCTGGTCGTGCCTCGGAAAGCACGTTAAGCCGTTGGTCCCAGTTGCCATACGAACATCTAGTGGCAGTCGTTACGGGTTGTTGGAGCCCTCAAAAGTCCAACAATTGGTCTAACTGCAATGCTTCGATGTTGCCTTCGGGTTTTGGAGGTCAGACGGCAGTCGCTTCACGGAAAATGTCGAAGTTTAGCCATATCAGCAGTTGGACTGGTAAAGCGGACCCCAGAATCCAAAGCTGAAAAGGCTTCGGATGCGACTGGGATTAACGCTGGGATGAGGATGATGAGTCGATGTTGCCTGTGTTCTCTTCCAAGCTGCTGAAGTCTAACTTGGGCGTTATATGAAATGAATTTGTGGTCGATCCAAGAATATCTAGGACTAGCGGCCGCCAGCGACTTCGTTCGCGTATAGTTACTTATGCTCCGCTCCTATTGGTCGCAGCATGATGTTATATAGCCTAAAGCCTTCCTAGATTAATGGGCTATCCAACGCAAAAAAAAAAAATTCAAATCGGACCTGTAGTTCCAGAGATTAGCACGTTCAAACAAGCAAACAAACATACAAACAAACTCTTTTACTTTATATATTAGTATAGATCCAAGAATATATAGGATAAGATGATATTTGACTTGAAAAACTTGGGAGTACCGCAACGGTTCGATCGGTAGTTGGCTTTAGAAAAGGATGTCTGGAAGGGCATTGCGGAGGCCTTTGCTCAGCAGTGGGACAGTGTAGGTTAAAATAAATAAAAAAAAAAAAACATTTTCCTGAAAATTGTATGGTTGCGCCGTAGTTGTGTCAGTCACAACACAACTACGGCGACTATTACGGCACAACCATACAATATTTAAAAAAGTAACATTGCCAGAGTTCGCACAAGACAACGAGGTTTGGAAGGGGAGTCGTTTGCTCAGCAACTACACGGAATACCTACAGGTTAACAAAACATCGAGAGACTGAAACAATTTGCCAGCGGTGGTGTTTCCGTCGGATTACAATTTAGGAGTCTTCGAGGCTAGAGTGAAAAGGCTCTTAATAAACTAGCGCGCTTTACCATCAACGATCGCATCACTGCTTACCATCAGGCGCGATTGCAGTCAAGCACTAGTTTATAATTTATAAAAACAAAAGATGTTTATTTTATTCCATTTAAAGGGAAAAATGCTTGGCTTCTATTAGGCGTTAAAACAGCCTGCTATTGTGAAATTTGTGGCACTAAACCACTTCAAATAGCAAACGCTTGCATTTAACGCCAGCATCCAAACTATCCAGTCCGCTGACCCGTATATCTGTGACGTAACTAGTCGCATTCGTGTCACGTAGCCAGGTACTAGAGTTACACTAAGTCCCGCGTCCCGTTCTGACACGGACTTCGCTGGTTCGGGGAAGCCGCATGAAGTAGTCACGGCGCCCCGCCGGGACGGTAGCCGTGCGGGCGGTCTGACTCTCCCTTAATTAATTTAAATGCATTTACCTGCAGTATGAGGGTATGTGGTCCATGCGTATGGTGGCTTATGGGGATTTGATTGAAGAGTTGTTTAACAAAGAAATGATACTTGTCTACATGCCATTGTGAAGGAGTTCGTAAGCGCTATGTTCACATTTATGTATGCCGTTTAATAGATTATTTATCGGAACTATACTATACACTTCGTGGTGGCCTAGTGGTGAAAACACCAGCCTCTCAAGTATGAGGGCGCGGGTTCGATTCCAGGTCAGGTAAGTACCAATGTAACTTTTCTAAAGTTATATGTACTTTCTAAGTATATATTGGACACCAATGACTGAAGGTGAAGGAAAACATCTTGAGGAAACCTGGTTATTTAAGTCTGAAATCGCCAACCCGCATTGAGCAAGCGTAGTGATTACGCTCAATCTTACTTTGTATGAGAGGAGACTTGTGTCCAGCAGTGGGACGATAAAAAGGTTGATGATACTATACACTTGTCCACCCTAACGTTGTAGACACCACTTCGAATCGGACGAAGCGTTTCGCCTTGTCTTTTACACCGCCTACATCGAAGGACTGGAACAATCTGCCAGCGTCGGTCTTTCCGTCTGGCTACAATTTAAGTGTCTAAGGCGTGTTTAAGGCTAGAGTGAATAGGCTCTTAATAAACTAACTGTTTTGCAATCAACGATTGCATCACTTCTTACCATCAGGCGGGATTGCGTTCAAGCACTACTTAATAATATCTAAAAAAAATAAGTACCTAAGTATATAAAGGGTGTATCTGACATCGACGCACAAACGAGTACCATGGATCCAGTACATGATTCTGAGCTCCCCAGTGGTGGAATTTTTCGTCGGCTTTTTCATGATTAAAAAATAAAATTATAACCCAATAATATTTTAAAGTAAAAATTAAATAATTCGCTAATTACATAAAAAAGCGCAATGAAAACAAAACCCGAAAAACTATCTTATCAGCTGATTTTATAGAGTTCACATCAGGGACCAACGTTATACCTACGAACCCGCACGGCGGCACGCTTGCAACGTTCAAAAGCCAAGGCGACACATTTTTATAAACAGTGTGTATTCTGTAACCGTTCATTAACGCCATAAATGACTATCATAATTTTATTAGTGCCATGCGGTCTAGCCTTTTCGCGAAGTTTGCGTTACGATGTCAGATACACCCTGTACATACAAAATCAGCTAATAATGTTCCCACTACCTATTAATTTTCTCAGAAAACTGCACGTTTGTTGGGCAAAACGCTTTCAATGTCAATTGGAGAATTTTGAAAAATATTGATATTCCCTTGCATCATTTCTTTGAAAACGTCATCAGCACAATATCATAAATAACGGAATGAATGTGGACTCTAAAAATGAAATCGTTAGCTATCCATTGCCATTTTGTGTGTATTACGCAAATACCCCGCAGGGAGCATCGTAGCTTAACTTCATCAGGGGATATATCACAAAGACAAGCGTAATCTAAAGTAAAACAAAAGTAAAGGTGGGGTTCACAAAGCTATGAATCATTAAAATAGGTATAAAGTTCGGAACAGGCTGAGTACACAAAGTGTATTTAATTGATTGACCTTTATTTATGATTCAATATCCGGTTAAATTCTGTCTATTATTTTTAGTTTTGCATAGCTCGAACTAGTTCACATGTTTTACACGCAAGGTTGAATCGTCATTTCATTAAATTATGTGGAAGTTCGTTCGCTGGCTGGGATGTTTGAACGAAACAAATGAATTTTAGCACTGATAGTTCATAACCTGGATTAATACACAGAATACTTTTTATCCCAAAGCCTAGAGCACAGGCGTAGAGAAGCCAGCCTTTCGGTGTTCTATAGGATGCATTTTGGGGAGTGTGTCAGGGAATTGCATGATTTAATTCCCCCATCTCCGTTCCACCATCGGACGACCCGTCGTACGGCAAGTTACGTTGCCTTTACGTTGTTAACACGCCACCTCCTTTATACCGGGTACATCGAGAAACTGGAACAATTTGCCAGCAGCGGTGTTTCCGTCGGACTACAATTTAAATGTCTTCAAGGCTATAGTGAATAGGCTCTTAATAAACTAGTGCGGTTTACCATCAACGATTGCGTCACTGCTTACCATCAGGCGGGACTGCGGTCAAGCGCTAGTTTATAATTTATAAAAAAAATCCCGGCTGTATGTCCCTACGTTACAATGGTATGATTCCTGACAAATAACGGCAAAGCTATGAAAAGTGCGGTGCGGTGAGGCAGCGGTGGCTTAGTAGTATCGGCTGCGAGTTACAAGTTGTAGCTCATAGGTTCGAACCCCGTCGGGCGCATTACTTCGTGTAAATTATTTCATTACCATTGCTCTCAAAACGGTGAAGGAAAACGTCGTGGGGAAACCGGCATGTCTTAGAAGCAAAAACTTCGAAGACATGTGCCATCTACCGTAGATTACGTCTCTTTAATGTCTGGACTTGAAAAAAGACGAAGATCCCTGACTTTGTTTCTGCTTTTCTTCTCAGAGGTAGTCAGTTAGGAAATTCCCGCTCCAGCTAGTTTAAAAAAAATAAGACGTGTAAAAGTGATCAGTGATCCTACTTACATGCATAATAAACCATTTCATTTCATTTCTCTTATCGAGAGGAAGCCTGTGTCCCAGGAGTGGTAACATTATAGGCTGATTATGTATGAAAAGCTAGTGAATGGTAGTGATTAATAAATCGTCGTATAATCATCATCATGAAAAATTTGTTTAATTAACAAAGTAAATAAAGCGATGAATGTTGTTGAACTGTCAAAAGCTACTCACTGCTACTGAGTGTGTCAGGTAGCCTGAAAACACTGCAGGTTCTGCTATTGACCTCATCAACATAAAAATGCACCGATTGACATTAAATTGTGTCAAAAGATGATCTAGTCCGACTGTAAAGCAAATAATAAATGTCTCATGTGATTTTTAACTCACGTGGAAAGTAAATACGGATATTTTAAATTCCGTTCTAAGATCAACAAGGAATAAATAAATAATACAAAAACTATTAATTAGTAAAACGGAAATTAATTATAATAATAGTATTAAATATGACGAAAATAATATTTATGGAACGAGAGATGTATAAAAATATGTAGTATGTTGGAGTTATGATGAGGTTGTCCAGCCATTTTTGCATCCGGAATGTGCACATACGACCTAACCTTGCCATAACGGCTTCCAAATGTGAATTTTATGTTACATTACTCAATCGTTACACTAATTTACAAGTCGGTTATCGGCCTTCTCCGAGAGAAATATAATTAGACTAATTAAATGTCATGAAAAAAATCGAGATGCGTTCGGAAGCGATGGTAATCTCTATTGCCTTCTGACAAGGATTACGTGGCTATAAAATTTTAAATTAATAATTCATATGGAGACATACAGGAGGTGCTTACTAGCTGGGAGACTAATTAGAAGATTTTGTCGTAAAATAATAGACACGTAATTGACGTTTAGAACCTGTTTTAATTGAGTTGGCGACGGAATTGGAAATAAAATTGTAATTGCAATATCTTTTTAATGTCAATACGACCGTACGTGGTCGTAAGATGAGTATGTTATAGGTAATGATCTGTAATAGTCTTGTATTGGATTAGATAATTGACTTGTTTATTTATACAGGATGTGAATATTTTACGGGTAGTGGGTAAGATCAGTGTTCGTAAATGCTAACAGCTTACAGAAGATTAAGCTAATTATTGATTTTGCTGAGCTATGTAAGCGAAAAAGGGAATTTGTTTATTTGACATGTTCGTATAATTAGTGATCAGAGTAAAAAACTCACATAGACCAGTCGACGAAGACAGAACGAGATCCATGTTCAAAAACATATGACCATGGGCCTTACTATGACGTGTTAAAACCATCATTAAACGGTTGTGAAAAAGGGATAGAGCTATCTCATGAACCGCGATACCTAGACAGTAGAAAATTTCACAGATGATCGTATTTTTGTTGTCGCTAACCAAAGTCACCGACATAGCCCTTCGACTTGCTAAAATTAAGTGCCAGTGGGCGGGGCACATTGCTCGTCGTACCGATGGCCGATGGGGCAGTAAGGTTCTGGAGTGGCGACTATGTACCGGAAGATGCAGGGTACGGAGGCCCCCAAGAAGGTGAATTGGTGATCTGGTGAAGGTCGCGGGATGTCGATGGATGCGGGCAGCACAAGACCGGTAATCATGGAAAGCCTTGGGGGAGGCATTTGTCCAGCAGTTGACCTCTATAGGCTGAAGCAGTAGAAGAAGAATGAAATACTAAATACAGAGTAATATATATTTTACCATCCAATATGGCTGATATGAAAATATTTGATTCGCTCTTTTTTATCTCAAGATTTCAAGCGACACAAACAAAAGCATATACCTATAGAAACAGAATATATTAGCCGCTCTCTCAATGGGCTTAGAGCCAATTGATATAACACCATACAAGCTTTCAGTTAACGACACATTCCCCAATTTAACTCGTGTCTAATTTAATGAACCAGCTACAAATGCGTGGTACCAACAAACCAGAAACAGATAAATAATAATTTGCTTACGGACCGCCCTAAGTTTATCACCAGCCATGGCAAATCTCTGATGGACCGCGACTAATCACCGACCCTAAACACAGTCGTAATTTGCGTTTTATTGGCGTTACGTATTTTGTAACCAGAATTATGGCATATTATGCAAAATTAAGTTAAGCAAACCGATTTTAAAGTGTGCCACTAGTGCGACCTTGTGTGCGAAACCGTGGTAATTAGGCGAAATTAACAGTTATAATTGGTGATTAGGTAGAATTTATATAATTTTTTGTGGCTTTGAGTGTCAGTGCAACTGTTTTAGAAATTTTTCAACGGATTTCATGTGTTTAAGGTATGTATGTATCTTATTTCAAATAAAGATAATTACTGTTTACAAATATACAATATGTAAAGAAAACCCTGTCCGATCCGTGAAGGTATTGTTAGGTATCGATAACTGATTCTACTAATGCCCACAAAGACAGACTAAACTTAAAAAAAAAATCCCCCTAAAAAAATAAATATTATTTCGCAAAAAGAGGTAACTTAATACATGTGCGTTATGCAACCCCTTACGCGGGCGGCGGGGGGCAGGGCACGCAGCACCTGTGACGTGGTCGCGTCGCTATTCGCTTATAATAAATAATACCGGTGTTGTCACTGTTTTAAAAATTACCAAATTTCGGGGAAATTGGAATTAATTCCCGGGAAAAAAAGGTTATTTCAAAATTCATTAGTATTGTTACTATGATGATTATGTAAAATTTTATATTATATTTGGTCAAGTGTTTACCTAACCTTTATTATCCTTATGGGTCGGACAGGGTTTTCTTTACATATTGTATACAGACTGCCCCCGTGACGTAGCGGTAGCGAACGCGGCTGCTGCACAAGGAGGCGCGGTTTCGATCCCTTCGGAAAGCACGTTATGCCGTTGGTCCCGGTTGCCATACGAAAATCTAATGGCACTCGTTATGGGTTGTTGGAGCCCTCAAAAGTCCAACAATTCGTCTAACTGCAATGTTTCGATGTCGCCTTCGGGTTGTGGAGGACAGACGGCAGTAGCTTCATGTAAAATATCGAAGTTTAGCTAAAATCAGCAGTTAGACTGGTAAAGCGGGCCCCAGGCTCCAAAGGTTCCAAAGCCTTTAGTCAAAACGAAAAAGTCAGTAACACATTAAATAGCTAAAAAGATTACTGTAGAAGATTGATGTTCGAGAGTAGCTAGCCCGTCGGTGTTCTATACAGGATGCATTTTGGAGAGTGTGCGCAAAAATTGCATGACTTAATTCCCCCAACCCCGTTCCATTATCGGACGACCGTACGGCTAGTATCCACCCTTACGTTGTTGATTCCACTACGATCCGGACGAAGCGTTTGGCCTCGTCTTTTATACCGAGGAACTGAAACAATCTGACAGCGGCGGTGTTTCCGTCTGACTGCAATTTAAGTGTCTTCAAGGCTAGAGTGACTATAGGTTTTTGATAAACTAGCGCGCTTTACCATCAAGCATTGCAACACTGCCTATCATCAAGCGGGAAGCATTAGTTTATAATCATAAAAAAAGAAACAAATAAACCTTATTTATCACAGAAACTCGTGCAGACAAAAAGATAATAAAAACTCAAATATTTCCATAAACAAGAGCACAAAACAGAAACATTTGACGGCTGGACGTCATGACGCTGGACGTCATGACGATCGTCATGGAGATGACATAACATTCAAAGGCCAGTGAAAATATAACCGTAAAGTAGTAGTAACCGTAGTTAGGTGAACTATGATTGGATTGAGCTGAACAGTGACCATCCTTAGCAATCTTTAGAATGCACACCTCACCAAACGGATATAAAATCCACAGAACAATGTAGTTGAACCAAAGACATTTTTTTTAATGAATTATTTATGTTACATTTACAGTAAATCTCTGTGTTGAGCCTTGTTTTAGTGAACTCCACATCCCGGATACACACGCAGTTATCAGCAAAAAAACCCGTTTTAAGCAAAACTTGTCGCGTACTCAAACGTCAATAGTGAATTAAAAAAGGCAAAGGTCGTAAAAGTAATAAAAATATTAACACATTGTATTAATTAACTAAACAAAAAGCAATAAAAAAAGTAATAAAATAAAATCCTTTTATATATAACAAAATATACGAAATTCATGAAAATCAACATTTTACGATGGCGAAGACGTAGAGACGAGATAAGCGCCATAAAATATTTGATATCAAAGTACCGACGAATGATAATACCATAGATAATGTTATGCTGCTAGATATATTCATCAGTTACGATTGACAATGTAGATTACGAAATAGGCTTGTATTAAGTACACTGTATTAGGAATAAATAAAATCAAAATCCATACTTAATATAGAAAAATATAACATATAAATCCATACTAATATTATAAATGCGAAAGTATCTCTGTCTGTCTGTCTGTCCGGCTTTCACGCCAAAACTACTGAACCGATTGTAATGAAAATTGGTACACAGATTGTCTAGAGCCTGAGAAAGGACGTAGACTATAAAACATCCCGCTATGATTAATAGGAGCAGAGTAGGAACAAAAAAATGTTGCGAAAACGGGGAGCAAACGCGGCCGTACATATTGCTCCCATTATTTTAACAGGCGCTTATTTTATATCAACTGAGCTCTTTCGGTTCGAAGCTTACGCGGGTGAAATCACGGGGCACAGCTAGTTAGGAATAAAGGCAAAAGATTTCAGGAAGTAAGTTGTGGTATTCCGCTAAGAGCACTGATTTCAATAGCACTTCCGCGAACCGCACTTCAGTACTTGACAGAAAGCAAGATATGGTCGTCTCTCATATTGTGATGTTCGAAGGACGATTAATAAACAACAGCATGTTGGTAACAGGAACCGTAAAGAGTACCTAGGCAGTAGCCTTATTCGCATGACTTATACGCTTTGTCCAAACATAAAAATATCTTTATTAGATTTAAGTTATTAATATGGATTCACTATTTACTAGCTGCGTCCTGCAGTTTCACCCGCATAGGTCGTATCGGGATAATAAGTTTCATGTATTAAACCTGCCCCCTAATCGGCGGACACATTTTCCGAACGGACCAATAGGCGGTCCAAACGATCCCATGTTGTCGTAACCATTTGACAAAAATGTGTTTGCCAATTTGGGGGCAGATTATAAACCAGCCCACCTGGTGGTTATAACTACTGATTTCCAACACAATAGTAGATTGGATTAGCATGAAGTATTAAAAATAGGCCATTCTTAATGCTTCATGCTAATACTAATAATATCATATGTTCGATAAAATATGTCTGCTTAACGTTACTAACGCAACGAATATTGTTGACCTGTCAAAATTAAATCCATTGCTATTGATAGAAGTGTTGTTACGCAATTATTCCGCTGGAGCTTGATTAATATAGAGGGCCTTAAAACTTATGGCGATAAGAATGTCTCAAAATCATAGGGCGCAGTTGCTTATTTTGATCTTTTACCTATTTATCTCATTAACTATTTCAGCCGGAATCATAGTATTTTTTGTTATTATTGTACTACTGCTGGGTAGCCCTCCCTACTGCTTCTCCTGCACCCTTGGTCGAATCATTGGTGTTGTGACGTTATCATATTATTTTTATAGCCGCGTGATAGCACCCGTTCTTCCGCAATTAATTTTACAACAAAATAATTGAACACAACTTTCTCACAATTAAACGACACATAAAATTGAAATCGCAGCTCGAGCAACACGCCCGAGCGATTACGAAGTTGAGCGATCTTTGTCAGCGTATTAAAGTCTGACCGAATTATCTTCTTATTTAGGGGTAATGTTGCCATGTTCACATCGTTAATTCTAATATTGCAATAAATATGTCTGTTTGGTAACAAGGCGGGCCATGCCGAATGCTATTAGGTCTATTAGAGCGTGCAAACGTGGGGTTTGGGCCGTAACCGTGAGCCGTGGATGCCTCGTCCCGGTGGTCGAAATATTTTTTTCCGTGTAAATTGTTTCTGGTTTTGCGTTTGTTTTTTGATTTATTGTTCCTCTGTTTGAGTTTTAACTTGAGATAATGTTTCGTGCAAATATTTGGGATAGCTAACATAGTTGTCACTTCGGCGTTGACTGTTTTTGTTTGTGCTTTTGGTTGGTTGCGTAATTTTGATTGCTTTGTACTAAATTGAATTGTAATTTATTTTGTTTACATAAGAATTATGTGTAGAGGTTTAAACATAGATTGTTATACAGGTTTTTTCTGTACGTTTTATTTCTTTCTAAATCTAAGTCTTTTGGCATAGATTACCTAGATCTTTAAAAATGCAAAAAATATAATTGTCACTTTTATGGAAATACATAGGTATATGTATCTAATTTTGACGGTTACGGAAAAGAATCAGTAGAAAACTCTACTCTGTGTTTCTTTATAATCAGAACTTTTTTTCATCATCATAAAACTTTTTATCGTCTCACTGCTGGGCACAGGTCTCCTTTCACACAGAGATGGATTGCCACGCACCACGCTTGCATAATGCGGGTTGGCGATTTCAAACTTAAAGTCCAGGTTTCCTCAAGATGTTTTTCTTCATCGTGTAATTAATTATTGGTGTCCAAGATATACTTAGAAAGTACACATAACTTAGAAAAGTTACATTGGTACTTCCCTGACCTAGAATCAAACTCGCACACTCATACCTGAGAGGCTGGTGTTTTAACCACTAGGCCACCACGACCACTTTTTTCCACTACGTATTTATTCACTTTCTGTATTTACCATCAAATAATCTTGTTCCAGATTACAACCCGAATTCACCGAAAAGAAAACTCACGCCCAAGTCCCATTACATAAAAACATAGCTATAATCTTCATGAATCCTTTGTTATGTGATGGTTAACAGAGCATTTAACGGGGCTCGTCCGAGGTACAGAGACAAAGGCATCAAACCAAGCGACAGATAAAGGCAAGCTTGCTGGCTGTTTGTTTTTTGCACTCTTGCATGTTTAAAAAAAAAAGATCAGCACTCTGGATTGAGCAAAATGGTGGAGTAAAATGACGCATTGGCACCAAAATAATAGGATCAGTTGATGAGTTATATTATATGTTATGTTATGTTATATGTCCTGGTGAAGAACATACTTAGTAACAAAATGGAACAAGTTAATTACCTAAAATTCCGTTGCTTTTAATGTTAATTAGGATTAAACATGTATCATAACGGAAATTCACAGTTGGTTTGCAGTATCTAGAGATACCTACGATGAATAATAAAATTATCAAAAGATGCTACACGTTACCTTGCTGATATCTTCAGCCGGATATTGGCTTATCTTTTTTGAAGCAATTAGAAAAGAATTTTAAACATTTGCAAAAATATTATTGATATAGTTTTAGTATCGACTTATGTCATTCCCGGAAATAGCTTTCAGGGAAGGTACCTATTTAGTTTTAGTTTGAGTATTGACTTTATGTCATTCAACTTTCATGTTAGGTAGGTACCTACCTATTTTGTTTTTGTCTATCTGCGGTTACAATATTAACAACGATTTCTTTCTTTTTTGGCTTCGCACGGTTTGTGCATTGAACCAATGTCACGTAATGAATTATTCATGTCGAAAAACACGGCCGCGTGAACCTACTTATGAGGGAGGTTTGAGGCAAAGTCATGATGTGGCCACTATATATTACGATATTTCACTGTTCTTTATGAATTATTTACTGAATGCACTTTTTACTACACAAATCAGGCACTTTTATGTAGTAAACAACACTATAATAGTACATTACGATATTAGTGCGTAATGATGGTTATAACTTGCGAGGCGGAATTTCAGCCCGAGCCGAAGGCGAGGGTGTAATTGAGCCGAGCATGTTATACCCAATACGCACGTATATCGTACGACGTTTTTTAACACACTTGCGAGGAAACAGAAAAAGAAGTATTTTATATTTTGTTCATTTTAAATAAACTCAATCTGTGAATGCGCACTGTTGCTTTCCCTCCATTAGTATTATTATTTGCCATTTCAAATATGGAACAGCGCGCAGCGCGAGCCGTGCGGCGGCGATCAGTTCCATAATTACTTGAAATGGAAAATAATGCTGTTATAGAAAATAATGCTGTTATGGACTATAACTTAACTATTTGCTTTGATAAAACACGCGTTTGTTATGGCCTGCTTTACATATTTAAAACCGGTGGAATTACATCAGCTTTACAAGCAAGGGTGTTAAAAATAATTTTAAAAGTCCAATGAAAAATGAGCGTGACACTCAGCTTGACTTTCCCGCCAAAACTCCAAACAACGATTTATTTCTATTTGAAGTGTCAGTTCTATCTACTGGTAGGAAATAATCATTTTGAATTTAGAATCTTGCAGACACAATAAAGGATAAGTGTAAACCTCTCAACCTTTTTTAAATAACAAGCTTAGTGTTTGCTCTCTACAGGAGCAATGGAAATAATTTGTACAGCCATTGAACCAACAACAAAACATCAACATTGTATCTGAACGAAATAATAAATAATCTCATCTACACAAATAAATATCGGCATTATCGGTTTGTGTTGCCAACCGCGACCCACTGGGTTGGGTGTTGCCAACAAAAGAAAATAATAAATTCTAATACAATGCTGTGTCACCGCATTCGTTATGCAATTATTTGGAATTGGATAGTGTATGTGAATAGGCGTGATGAGTATGTGATTGATTATATTGTATTTACAGAATTGATAACTCAAACTTTAATATTTATAAACTATAGAATATAATGAAAAGCGACATTTTTAATATTTATAAATTACAGTGTTTAGTTATTAGTATAATAAAACTACAATACTAATAGGTAAGTGCACTAGTGCTGCACTTACCTATTAGTTGCCTATTGTTGTTTTGTAGGAGATAGGACTGCAGCTTCTATTTCTACTACTGCAGATATGTTTAAGTATGGTCGATATATTATATCCTTCTCTGTATGAGAGGAGATCTGTGCCCAACAGTGGGACGATAAAAAGGTTGATGATGATGATGATGAAGGTCGATATGGATATGGTCGGATGTCGTGGTGGCCTAGTGGTTAAACACCAGCCTCTCAAGTATGAGTGCGCGGGTTCGACTCCAGGTCAGGCAAGTACCAATGTAATTTTTATAATTTATATATACTTTCTAAGTATATCTTGGACACCAATGACTGAAGGTGAAGGAAAACATCTTGAGGAAACCTGGACTTTATAAGTCTGAAATCGTCAACCCTCATTGAGCAAGCGTGGTGATTACGCTCAATCCTTCTCTGTATGAGAGAAGACCTGTGCCCAGCAGTGGGACGATAAAAAAAGGTTGATGATGATAAAATCTTCCGCAATCTTAATCTTCCGCATGTATGCGGAATTCTGTAACATGCGGTAATTTGCAAATCACTTGTTCAAGTTTTACTCAAAATAGTACTACTAGCATTACTACCCGTGTGGTACCGGGCATAGAAAAGTACCATCCCGCCTTAAGGGAAGCGGGCAGCAGCGCTTCTCCTGTGGAATAACAAATTAGTGCGATTACGGCAATGCCCCTAATTGAATAAAAGCCTTGGTGGTGGCCTCTGTCCAGCAGTGGACCTCTAAAGGCTGAAAAGAAGAACAAATACTACTAGTAGTTAATTACAAAGTTGTAATATTGTACCATTTTCACTAAAACTTTAAGAAGTGATTTATGCTGCGTAGGTACAACATGAAGTAGATATGCACATAAAAGAATTCGGTACTTTATCATGACTTGAAACTTGCTGAAACATAATTAATTTGCGTCTTTATTTAATAGTAACGTTTATAGAAGTAATTACATTAAAAGTAGGGAGCAATTACTAATTAGCTTCTGACGTACGAATGCATGCCCAAAAATATGAATCAAAGAAGTTCTTGCCTATTAAATTTCTAACAGTCATCCCTTCTGTATCCATTAATATTAATTAATATAAACTTAGGAATTAATAAAACAAGTTTATATGCATTATGAATGTCAAGCTCAGCTGTCCAGCATATTTTGACCCACGGCAAAATACAGAACTACTGTACAACTGGTACTGCGCTAATTTGGACAGTTCTCTTGACGGGCAGCGATTCGGGCTGGGTTCAAGTTGTGCTGGGCCTTTACTAAGAGCGGTGTGTTGAGATTAAAATTCTCGATTTTTAAGATCGAACGAGATGATACGCAAAGGTATTTACTAACGAATGTGGCTGCGGCTATAATACATACGTAATAAGTGAAATAAATAGGTTGTTATTTTTTTGAGTTACAGAAAATATTTTTGCCGAAAGAATTTTCGTGTTTTTACAGAGGTCAAAAAATCTCTTAAAAAAATTTCAGATACTTGTTCTTTAAGTATGTGTTTTGCTAGATGAATAATTAATAGATAATAATTTAATTGAAAATAATTGAATGCATGCATCAGCTCCTGATGCACACATTTGCAAAACAAGGCCATGTGCAAGTTAAATCAATTACTTACTACCTAAATGTTCTGAGTTCCGGGATGAGCGACAAAGAACCTAATACAGATTATCGTCGCGCCAGTGATCCTTCTGGCAACTACGAAAGACGGAGGATGTGTAGTGAATCATCCCACAGTCGAAGGCAAGACCTAGGCAACTCGAGAGGCGCAGTCGTATTCCCAGTCGCAATACCTGGGGTGATGGTCAACAACAAAATAAAGAATCTCGGAGGCGCAGTCTAACTCGTGACCGTCTACACAGCAGTGCACCGCGACATCAAATGAGAAGCCAAAGCATATGCAGCACGCGAACCCTTTTCGAGCAGGAACATGAACTGTGCAGGAAGAGGGAAAAATTAAAGGACCTTGAAAACGAGGTACGCAAGGAACTGGAGAGATTAACGGAAAGGAACAAATCACATAGGCATTTTGAGACACCTGGGCCTGGACCCCGCAATCTTCTTAGGCGGACAATGAATGCTGGCAATGAAAGTTCAATTCGCTACCGTTCCTTAATCACTCCCACACTCAATATTTAGTATTTCTGCTTGCCTATAAGTTGATAAAATAATGATTTAGATACTAAACCTTATTCTCTTGACCTTTAAAGTATTCCAAATACAGAAAATGTGCATGGTAATAATTTCGCATTGGAATGCTCTCATTCCTGAATTCGGTAAAACAGTGAAAGTATCCAGGAATGACCCACAAAAATGAAGTTTTTTGCCAAATCATGGAATTTCGCCCACATTCAGATAACTATTAAACGATCATTAGCTAGTCACTCAGCGATACCTGCCCTTACATTATGTTGTCAAAATATTTTGTTCAAATTTTGAGAAGGTCGTATTTTTTCTCGTACATTTCGTGAATTCGTTTGTTGTCGTACAAAGCGCCGTGACATCTCAATTCGATACAAAGGGAATCATTTGTCATTGTCCATTAGACGATATTGTTGGGTAACATTATAAAATATTAGCTCAAGTATTGATTTTACACTTGGTAACGATGTTCAAGTTTATTTTGAAGTATCCTGCGTTGTTATGTTTCTGCTAGATTTACAAATAGGTTTATTTGTGAAACAGAAAGTGTAGTGTAAATGTTTTAATTTTAAAGGATTTTGCTTTTGAGTAATATTTATCAAAATATACGTATAAGAAAAAATATTGATGTAACAATATGTTGATTGAGTGACATAATATAATATGAGAAGTTGACAGTCTCCGTGGCGTAGTGGTAGCGAACGCGGCAGTTGCGCAAGGAGGCTTTCGGGTTTCGATCCCCGCACAGAGCAAATATTTGTATGCATGAATATGAATATTTGCACTGGTCTGGTCGTACCTCGGAAAGCACGTTAAGCAGTTGGTCCCGGTTGCCATACAAACATCTAGTGGCAATCGTTACGGGTTGTTGGAGCCCTCAAAAGTCTAACAATTGGTCTAACTGCAATGCTTAGATATCGTCTTCGGGTTGTGGAGGTCAGACGGCAGTCGCTTCACGAAAAATATCGAAGTTTAGCCAAAATCAGCAGTTAGACTGGTAAAGCGGACCCCGGACTCCAAAGCTGAAAAAGCTTCGGATGCGACTGGGATGAATGCTGAGATGATGATGAATATGAGAAGTAAGTACCTACTTATTTGTACTTTTCCTATTCATTTCCTTTCTGGTCAATTGCACTCACTGCCCTTTCAGCAACTACGAGTACCTACAGGGGATTGCTCACGATAGAGATAAATGGTAGATTTCACTTTTCCTGATAATTTTGAACTAGGGCACTGAAAATGTTTTGGAAGCAATCAATCAAAAGCATCGATGAAGCAACAGCCAGTGCAATTACGTTGATGAAAACAATGATCTTTATAAATTTCTGTGTGAAAATACGAGTATCACAAAAGAATAGCATTACTAAAACCAGAAAGGAATTACAGAGTCTCTATAATTGAAGGTGCCAACAGATGGGTAAGTTTTGCATCCTACATTTCCTGGGCAGATTACCTTGCAGTAGTTAATCTGCCCAGGGAATGTAGGAATGTAGACACTAGGGAAGAAGTTTACCACGTGGAGACACAAAGTACAGACGACAGCACATCAAGCTACTACGTGGATCTGTCAGATTTCCTTATTAGATTTTCAACTTTATCTTTAAAGCATTAAGGCTCAAAGTTGATTGGGAATATCTGCACGTTTCTTGCACGTTCTTCTACATAGAGATCTACGCTTTGGAACGTGCAACTTAGCTTCACTTTTCTTGGACTGACAGACATTGGATATTCGAAAGCACCAACGGATGGATCATCATCATCAGCCCCTACTCGTCCACTGCTGGACATAGGCCTCCTTCATGGCACGTCAACAAGCTCGATCTTGAGCAGTTCTCAGCCAGCCACTACCAGCCCCACCTTTTTGATGTCGTCGCTCCATCTCGCCCAAGGGCGTCCTACGCTACGTATGGATAGTTAATTTGAAATAAACAATTTTGATTTTGATTTCTGACAGGTGTAGCTTGACCTGCTATCGTCCGTACATTCTGTAAGTGTTCAAATATGTATTAATTATAAGCTACCTATCATATTTTTCAAACAAATGGAAATCTAATTTTGTAAGTAGAATTACCAATTGTTTTGTTTCATAGATACAAATCAACTGCGATTTACAGAAATACCGTTAGGTTTAAATATATATGTTTTAAGTGGGTCTCACTGGCGAATAATAAACATACATATGTAAATTATTCTTAACTAGCTGTATGTAATATTTTATGTCATCTCTGTAAATGTTTATTCTGTACCTGGGCAGTAAATATATTTTTACGTTGATGCCTCCTAGAATATACTCCCTAGAATATAAGCAAGAAAATAGGTGAAAGTGTAGGGAATATATCTAGAATATCCTCCCTACACATTTACCTATTTTCTCATTTACTACATCTATGTGTAGCTTTTCCTATCTCATATTTTTATCTTCCTGTTTTTTATAGAAAAGTTCTTGTACAGTACAATCTGCCAAATTTCTTTGTTAGATCTTCAACTTTCTGGTCAAAGCATTAAGGCTCAAGGTTGATTAGGAATATCTGACAGTTTCGGGTAGCTTGACCTGCTGTCGTCCGTACATAGTTTGGTTTTCTGTTTATTCTAAGTTATGTAAGAATATCCTTTTTATTTATTTATTTAAAATAAGTAATGCTACATCACAAACATTCAACATTTAGAATAACTTAAGCTGTATTATTTAATTTATGGCCTGATGCATGTGACAATAATGGCGTACATAACACTGGCAGATCATCGGCTCGAAGATAGAATACAATAATTAGTTTAAAAAAATCCTAATGATAACATATTTTGAAATTTAAATTTATCAAATAAGACAGTAATTATTGTTGAAATATTAATATGACTGCATAATTAAAGCTAAACTTTTATTGCTTAT
Organism: Sesamia nonagrioides; assembly: GCA_017933935.1. Classification (NCBI taxonomy): domain Eukaryota; kingdom Metazoa; phylum Arthropoda; class Insecta; order Lepidoptera; family Noctuidae; genus Sesamia; species Sesamia nonagrioides. The sequence continues at coordinate 100,829 of JADWQK010002249.1, read as the reverse complement.
TTTTATACCTAAGTACACACTAGAGGCCTGTTTTAGAGAAACCATTTTTTTTATTTTGACAAACTTTATTTGTTAACTACCCCTATCCTGCAGCAAATTCTTTCCTATAGCTAACTACATCGTGCCATTAATTAATCTTCAAACTAAACATAACCAAAAGAAAACTCTTGCAAAACCGATTGAAAAATATTTTCCACAACCCCAAAGATATAAAAACAAATTCCACATAGGTAACATAAATAACTTAACATAAAGACAACGTAAGTAGGTTGGAAGTACCAACGAATATAGCATGAAATAAAAATCACATTGTAATCCGGTATTGGCTATAGATAAGGAGAGCTTGTGACAAGGCAAGAATTATGTGCTCCAGAGGGCAATTTTTCTTTCCCGGGATTTATTCTCGTAATTTATAGAGGATCGGTCTGTATCTGGGCTAACCCGCCCGCCCCGGCAAGCGGCCCGCAATTAAGACTAACCTCCTCCCCTAATTAAGATGCTATAATCTATAATATAATAATTTATCAACAGTTTTGGTTGTGAATGAAAGAAAAAACTTTATTTTTTAAATTTAAACTGAGTGGAAGTGTTATGTAACATGGTTTTGAAGAGCGTTGTTGCATGTTCTGAGCAGTTACTTTATGGCTTCAGAAGTGTTTGCTCATCTTACTTGACTTATCTGTAAAAAAGTTTTCTTTATAGGAATTCACATAAAGAAAACTTTTTGGCACCAGACAAGTAGTCTGGTGTCGTTGATCCATACTGAACAACAAAATTACTTAAGTATACCTAAACCTCGATTTATTTGCTACAAAAGAATCTTTTATGCCATCATTTACATAAGTAATAATCGTAAAATGAAGTACGTTTCATAACGACACTCGTATTGCCTAATCTCGTCATCAATCGGCTGTTCGCTGCGTTGTAATTTGACACGCAAAATTTTTGCCGAACGTGCTTCAGCCATGAATTGTTGGTGACAAAAGTGTCTGTCGCAGCGAAGCTACGAGAGTCGGCTTAATACAGCCCCCACCCCTAGCCGCAGTCGTAAATTTAGGGTTTCATAAAACCAGATTCGAGATAAGACACAGTGTGGAGTGAGTCCCGGATCAAATGCGATCCTCCGAACCCACAGCTCTCGCGCAGACAATAAAAATAACACAGCCGCATCTGCGGCTACTATTTTACATCACGAAAATTTGTCGTGTTTACATAAAATACGCCCCGTAGATAGCGATCGATTCGCTAGAAATCGTGGACGTCAGTTTCGCGACGCACTGGCCGGCAACACGAAACCGCTATTGAAAAACCAAGCTGTCAAGAGCACAACAAAAGCGCATTATGATTTTAACAGTTTCTGAATTGCTACACTATTATGAGGCGTGTATTATGCTTTTCATCCAGTGTAAGGGTATTTGGACGCCTTTGTGGCTCAGTATTGACAAATAAGTAAGATTCGCTCTCAGAGTAAGATTGAGGGATTAGGACGCTGCAGTTTTTTTGAAGCGTTCTCTTAGAAATGCGTGGCGCCATTCCTTGCTCCAATATTGCATTATTCAGCAGTCGGTTCGATGCTTAAGCAGTGTTAGCTGCAATACTCTAAATAAATCAAGTGGAAACTTGGATGCAATTGAGAGCTAAGGAAAGCGAAACTTGCGTAACTATCCACTACAATAAGCATAACTGATACAATAGAAAGAATAGGCTTAATTCAAATGGATTTTGTACTTGCTAAGCATACATTTGTATTGTATCCTTTGTTCGATTGTTCGCTTTCTTCTATTTATTTTCACTTTTACTAAAATGTTAGATACAATATCGCGTAAAAGCAATTCTTCATGCGGAACATCTTATAAAATTTACATCAAGGCATCGTATCCAACGTAAGAACGGGTTGTAGGCATAACTACGTGTCGGGGACATATATTTAAAGCTTCAGTAGATAGGGGTGCAATAATTTTGACAATGACTAGCAGCCTTACCCGGGCGAGGCGTAGGCGCGGGGAGGGCGGGGCGCGGGGGGCAATCTGCGCACTAAATCACGCTACGAATAAAATTTATGGCGCCGAGATAAAAACTCGCAGCTTTTCTCTTTTACGTTCCTTCCCCCTGCCCCGCGCGCCGCCGGTCGCCCTCGTCACCCCGCGCGGAAAATCCATAGGGATTTTTCCAAGTGTTCGGGCGACGGCGTGTGTGGGGTCGAAACGATTTTGTTTTATGCTTATTGCCCGTTGCGATGTTTTGTTTGCTAAGTTGCACAGATAAGGGATAGGTACCTATGTAGGTACGGAGAATGAGATTGTCTGGGCGGCCGGACGACGTGTATCGCCGTATTTTTGTCAACCACCTACTCGTGTTTTTATTTCGGTTTGTCATTGTTTTATTACGTGCTAGTCGCAGCTTTGTGGGAAATAAAATTAATTATTCATTTACAAACAATCCATCACGAGTAAGCCCGTGGCACGTGAGGAAAGTCATGGAACTGTTTAAATGACCAACCGTAGAGCAGAACCTAGCATTACCTACCAGTCAGACGGTTATCGCACTTTCACTTAGCGCTAGTTCATGCAATATTCCTTTTTATTTACACTCATTTAAATACCGCGACTTTATATACGAGCTAGAATTAATTCTAATCCGAATGTCTTACGTTCAAACGTATTAAGTGCAACGCGAGCAACAAAGAAAAACTAGTTTGTAATGTGAAATATTTCAGATACAGTCGCATTAAATCCTGCTTTGTATTACCGAAAAATGTATACAAAACATAAAATAATATGAAAATGAGTTTTGAAAAAAACACACGATTAACGTGAAATATTTTGCCGAGCTAACGAACTTTGACGTGAAATTAAAACGTTATCAGATTAACACGAAGCGAATTTATAAACAAGGCGTATTACTGTATCGAATACGTCTTTTGAGCGTACATTAATTAGGTCTTGTATTGCTTGAAATGTGCGGCTTATCGACGTTTAACGCTTTGTAAACTCCTGAGTCCTGTTTGGTACAAGTTTATCGCTTAATTCCACAAAACTAACCGTACCTAACTGGAGCGTCGATCGTGGATTGTTTCACCCGAGCCTTTCGACAGAGGTTTTCATAAAAACAGACACTTTATCGCCCTATTGGATAACTCTGAACATGTCTTTGCTTTTTTGGGCATAAAATATTTAAATAACTTGTTTAACAAGTAGTGTACCTTAACCTTAACCTGTTTTTGGCGTGGGTTACGATAAGGATAATTTTATAAATTATCAAGCTAGACATTTAAAATTAAAAATGACTTATCTTTTGATATATTAGAAATCTGTAGGTACGTGATGTTGTCTGCAATTAACAAGCTGTCTCAAAATCATTATTGTGCATATATTAGATACTTACCTACTAGTTGTTCGGATAATGATTCCAATTTGTTGTGTGCAGTACCTAGTATCATTAAAATTTATTCCACTACAAATTGTATTATAATGAAACCTATTCATCTGCTTTCAAAACTGCTATTTACCATAATATTTCAGCTTAGTGCACACTGGCCCGCTTATTTTTAACACGACATAAACAAGGACATCTTAACTTGAAAATATTTTTGTTTATTTTCCTGTTTGCTACTAAACTAAGTTTGACCATATCTCTCAATCGCCGCCTTTCCGTAGTGCTGAGGTTGCCAAACAAATGAAAAACATTCGTGTCTTATTTCGATGTTAAAGTAGATAGTAGGTACCTACAAATTTACTTAATACCGCACTTACTCCAGGGGACAGCTGCTAAGTATTTCCCGGTAACATCAAGCCAAGCCATGATATAAAGCTTAAATTCGCGCCAACACAAAAAAACGCCACTACCAAGGACAAAATGTCCGATTGTCTTACTTATCTATACTCAATCAGTGTTTACAATATTATAGCGGCGTGCTCCATGTCAAAATAATGTCCCTATTAGAGCACAAAGCGAGATTTTCAAAGAATCACACGCAAAAAAATGTCAAAAATATCCACGTCAGGAACAGAGATTACTTCAGAGCAAGGCCATCTGTGGATATTGAGACCGTCTCACACGAGATAGCTTATCGGCCGATCTCGACTCAGATTCTGTGAAGAAAAAGCGAGTGAAAAGGCTCCTATTTATAGATGAAGAGCAATAGACTCACTCACGCCACAATCGCATTAGTCCGCCGCAGCCCGCTGCAACGATGATTTGAATTTCCATTGTTTATGGTGGCAGACATGTGTCAAAGTTCGATTGGAATTTAAATTCGGCTCCTTTGTTATTATTTTTTTTTGTCGAGTTGTAAACACGGCACAGTGATGTTCCAATTTGGTTACCAGCCTCCACTGATGGGTGGTTGGATCTATGACTCCTCGTGTATGTCGGATGATGTTTTTGACGTCGGTATGCGGTTTGAATAATTACGAATCATGTTCCAAATGATTCCAAACGTACCGACAACTTACCGAACACATTTCTTAGAAATCGTTTCGCATTAACTTCTCAGTCAAATAAACAAACGTTGAAAGTCCATTTTCTTTCGGTGGAAGCTCTAGTCGACTTCAAAGGTAGTCGAGGCTCTCTGAACATCTGCTAAATTACCAAACTCGAGTCAGGAGCGAGGGCGCTACACAAAGCGACTACCATTTTGTTCCGACACTTTTCAAAATTGGAACGTGACGGTTGCAAGCGCTCTCGGCCAGAGACAATGACATGAAAAGGAAAAATGTAAACGGACCTATTTTAAATAGGCGTACTGTGCCGAGTAATATTTTATATCGTACTTTTGGTGCATACGATTGTGACGTCTAATATTTGCGTCTTAAAGTTACTAAGGTTGAAAATAGCTTGTAGTTTGTGTATGATATAAGTCGTTCCGGAATTCATAGTGGTTAATTTAAAAGTGCGTTCTTGAACCCTTTCAGAGGCATTGTATCTTTGTGCTCTTTGTACGGGAGATGGTTTATCTGAGTCGCGGGGTACATAAGTGCTGTTTTTTCATTCCGTAATGCTTTTACATTTCAAAGGGGTTAAATGTTATTCAGACTGGCTGCCCGCTTAGAAAATGTGTGGGTGTCGTGGAGCCTTGGAACCCGCACCGTACCTACTGTTTTAGGTACATCTATGTCTGTATTTATTTTATTGTCATCCCTGTTATTAATCCTAAGTACATAAACATTTAAAGGGCTCATCTTGTATTCGTATTTACTGACTTCTTGATACATTTAAATGTAATGTAAATTCTAACAGAAGTCGTTGAATATATTAATTACGTAACTAACGCAAATCGTTGATATTATCTTAAGGAAATAAAATTATATTGTAAATAAGTTTAGGCACTTCAACGTCGGTGGTCGCATCTAATTATTTTAGTACAACACGACAGATGTATTAATATTCTCATTATGTTGATCTAGATACCATAAACAACGTACCATAGGTATTTACATACATAGGTATAAATTAAAAACTTTTTCAAATAAAATTTTGTTTTCTCTGAATGCTAGTCAAGATATGAAATATGTGGTTTGAATTGTACATATTCCAAATTCAAAAGAATCCAACTAAGAATTTTGATTACCTACCTGTAGTGTTATTTTATTAACCTACATATACTTACTTCTTCATACTCATATACCATTCATTTCTGCAGGTCATAATACGCATTCTAGTATTATGAGGCGCTGTTCTGATAATATTTTACTACACCAAGACTCATTATTCTGCTTACAGACACGGTCCTCAACTTCAAGCCTAAGTTTCGGCGACTTGGCGATAACTAGGCGTAAGAAGTTGTACCTGTGCTGTACCGTATTCATTTTTCCTACACAACACAACGCTATAATTTAATATGTAGTTATATTTACATATTTACAATAATATTTTCATTGTTATGACAGTTTTTGACAACGCTGTTGATTGTCTCTATGACAACCCTTTTTCTTCTAAATTCTTAACTGCCCGCTATCTTTCTATCGGATTTGTTATGCCGAACTCCTTTACGGTATTTTATATTACTTTTAAATATTCAAAATTTTGTGGAATGCTGTTCTGCGAGGTTTCTTAGGAAGCCCTCGCAGAACGTTGCGAGTTCAGCTTGAGTTTCGGCCTGGTGCTTACGTCGTAATAGTTTTTATTTATCGAGTGTTTTATCTCTGCAGAGCCCTCCTAGGGTTACCCTCTCCCTCGCGGAGAGGGGACCCTCCTATCGTGCTGCTGCCGGCTCTCCGTTGCAGGGGCCGGTCCTGCTGTATTTCTGCTGCCTGGTACTGTCTCTGTTGGCGGCGCCACCGCCTCTGATGGCGGCGCCGCTGCTGTAGCCGGACCTCTGCCGCGGGAGCCGCTTTTCGCTGCAGTTTCTGGATCTCCGCTGCTGTTGTCGGTCCTCTCGGCCGCCCCGCTCCTCTACAACTCTTCTGCGACCCTCACCGCCTGCCTACAGCTGTCGCCGGCCCTCAGCCGCTGGGCTTCAGCCGCCGAGCCTCTGCGCCGGCCCTCTTCGCTGACCCTCAACCGCCTGTCTTCAGCCGCCGGGCATCTGCGCCGGCCCTCTTCACCCACCTTCAGCCGCCGGGCCCTCTGCGCGGCCCTCCGCCGCCGAGGCCGTTACAGAAGCTTTACTTTTATATTTTACCTTTTTTATATTTTTACTTGTACTTCACCTTCATTCATCATTTTTATACTTTTATTGTTATTTGCTATTTATTATATTATTAAATTGTTTGTGTCCCTCCCTCTTCTTTTACTGTCTAATACGACAGGGGGGAAAATGTAGTGTTATTTTATTAACCTACATATACTTACTTCTTCATACTCATATACCATTCATTTCTGCAGGTCATAATACGCATTCTAGTATTATGAGGCGCTGTTCTGATAATATTTTACTACACCAAGACTCATTATTCTGCTTACAGACACGGTCCTCAACTTCAAGCCTAAGTTTCGGCGACTTGGCGATAACTAGGCGTAAGAAGTTGTACCTGTGCTGTACCGTATTCATTTTTCCTACACAACATAACGCTATAATTTTGTATTAAACTTATATTTACATATTTACAATAATATTTTCATTGTTATGACAGTTTTTGACAACGCTGTTGATTATGTCTCTATGACAACCCTTTTTCTTCTAAATTCTTAACTGCCCGCTATCTTTCTATCGGATTTGTAATGCCGAACTCCTTTACGGTATTTTATATTACTTTTAAATATTCAAATATTCAAAATTCTGTGGAATGCTGTTCTGCGAGGTTTCTTAGGAAGCCCTCGCAGAACGTTGACAGTTGAGCTTGAGTTTCGGCCTGGTGCTTACGTCGTAATAGTTTATTTATCGAGTGTTTTATCTCTGCAGAGCCCTCCTAGGGTTACCCTCTCCCTCGCGGAGAGGGGACCCTCCTATCGTACTGCTGCCGGCTCTCCGTTGCAGGGGCCGGTCCTGCTGTATTTCTGCTGCCTGGTACTGTCTCCGTTGGCGGCGCCTCCGCCTCTGATGGCGGCGCCGCTGCTGTAGCCGGACCTCTGCCGCGGGAGCCACTTTTCGCTGCAGTTTCTGGATCACCGCTGCTGTTGTCGGTCCTCTCGGCCGCCCCGCTCCTCTACAACTCTTCTGCGACCCTCAACCGCCTGCCTACAGCTGTCGCCGGCCCTCAGCCGCTGGGCTTCAGCCGCCGAGCCTCTGCGCCGGCCCTCTTCGCTATACATACATAGGTATAAATTAAAAACTTTTTCAAATAAAATTTTGTTTTCTCTGAATGCTAGTCAAGATATGAAATATGTGGTTTGAATTGTACATATTCCAAATTCAAAAGAATCCAACTAAGAATTTTGATTACCTACCCTATAATTCTTAATATGATTTTGTTAATAAACTTAAGTTAAGGTATCTACACAAAACATTATGGGAAGCTTATCTACATCCGATTTCTGATTTTTCCGCTATTTTACGCTGTACCTAAGTATCTTAAAAAATTTCGGAAATAATATTGACGGCCATTTAATTTGGGGCTTAGAGACAAATTATATCTTGGAGTTTCCCGAGCCCCATGGATTTTCGACTCATCAGGTCACGCTAGTTAGGTCTTGGGAAGCATACCTACATAGCTATGCTTACGCGTACACACGCGTCATGTACATATGTTGCATGTGATACTTACATACTTGCGTTTTCGTAATGGTCTATGTAGTAATAGAGGCCTAGTATATAGTAACGGCCGCGACTTATGAACACATGCATATATACGAGTGGGATTTATATATGTAGTAAGGTTAGAAGCCAGTCGGGCAACATCATCACTGCTCTCAAAACGGTGAAGGGAATTTTATTGAGGACACTGGTCAGGAATTAGAAGCAAAAATTCTACGACCTACCAACCCTAAGTGGCGACACGTGGTAGATTATGGCCCACCCCTACTCAAGAGAGGAGACCTGTGCCCCACATTGTAGGTTGATTATGCTATACAACGTGTAACATAAAGGGCATATACATAACAAAGGCATGGCATCTTTACATGATATCGAACGATATTGGAAGGGTTTTTTAATCGTATCTCTTTATGTTAGGAAGTTATGAGGAAAAACACCGCCTGTGATAGGCTACTGTCATACTAGTCGCACAGAGATATTGAAGACATTTATCGGATTTTGGCAAGTAACATGACGGGTAACGAGTAGTTATTAACGTATGTAGTGTGCTGCCACGTTTGTTATGATTTGATTTTAAGAAACACACGAAACCGAAAATTTGGTACCAATTTTTTGAGTATTTTATTTTGAGTTGAAACTCTTCCGATATCGTTTGAGATCATCTAAAGATGCCATGCCCTTGGTATGTATATACCCTTTTTGTTACACGTTGTATACCTACAGCTTATAATATGACGAATGATCGTCATCGTATATTTAGAGTAAGCTGTAGGTATAGGTATAGAACAACACTTCTTGCTTATATTTTCGGACTTCTGACGACCCGTAACGACTGTAAAAGATTTACAAACGACAGCTGGGACCAACAGCTTAATGTACATCCCGTAAGTAAAGATAGTCACCCATCCATAGACCAACCGCGGCTAGCGTTGCTTAACCTGACCAATCGACCTGTGCGGCTAAACCACGAGCCCCTCTTTATAGGTAGGTATTTTTATATACTATTTAATTTAATGAGTATTATATTCCTCCTTAGGGTTGTAACGGAGCTTCGCCTCCGCTTCCGTTACTGCGGAAGTTCCGCAAGAAATCGTATCTTCGCTTCCACCTCCGCCTCCGCACAATTTTTGCGGAGTTATAACGGAGGTTTATTTACGTATTTATAAAATAAATAACGCGCAAGCTGCGACGCTCGACAACCGTCCGGCCGCGTTTGAGCCCGAAATTGTCAAGAATCAACTAGTGCGAGGCGGGAATGCGGCAAACACAATTTGTTTCTCCTTAATTTTCATTACAAGGTAATATTTTTTTTACCAAGTATACTACTATTAATGTACGTATTTAAAATAAAAATTGTGTTTTAATTAACCATAAATTTCAATTTTTTCTATATATACTTTCACCTCCGCCTCCGCCTCCGTTAACCTCCGCTTCCGCGGAGGTGAGATTCGTCGCCTCCGCATCCGCCTCCGCCTCCGCTAACAAGCCTCCGTTACAACCCTATTCCTCCTTTATTTGCCGTTCGTGAATGGCTTGTTAACACAATTGGACCCGCAGGGTAATTGCGTAACACACTATCAGTAGCAATGGATTTCAGTTTGACAGTTCAACAACATTCATTGCTTTATTTACGTTGTTGATTACTTATTTTTCGAACATACGGAGCAATGATTTAACAATAGGCTTCAAAATGATTCCAATTTATAATAATAGGGTGTTATGCAATAGGGATGTATCCAAGGTATGAAAATTAAAAAAATATATATTAGTCCGTCTTATATATAATAAATAAAAATAACACCCGTATTTTTATTTTGTCGAAATTACCAAAAACTACTGTAATTTAACGTATTAAAGTTACGAAGTGGGCGGTAATTACGTCACGCCGTGGTATATCTTGTACCACGGCGTGTCGTCATGCGACATTTCAAATCAATATATCTTCCTAAGTATTTGAATGAAAGAAAAAAAAAAATACTTGTTCAATATAATAATGTAATTTAAACTGATAAAATGTCACTAACATAGTTTTAAGTATTTCTAACATTATTGAGTCATGGTTACTTGAATAAAGAGTTTATTATTATTATTATTAATATTTTTTATAAATCTATCTGATGGACATTAAATTATTTTTTAGGACACAACCCAATTAGGGTGCCGGTAAGCGGCCATGCTTTTCCGGGCAGGACGACATTTGCCGGTTCCGTTAGTAGTTAGCTAAATATTCATAGTTATAGGCTACATATACCGATATAATTATACCCTATACCTAAGGCGTAGATATTAATACGCTCCCGTGTTCACTCAGTAATTCTGAGACACACGGCATCGCACTGATTAACTGGTGCGGAGACACTACATACGTATACTACGTTGCCTGTGTTTGTATGTGTGTACCTACTACCTACATACGTCGGTGTTTAATGTCTGTTGATAATGAAGAGCTTATGTAGTGGATACATGTATCTATGGGCATATAGTCTACTAGCTTTCCGCCCGCGGCTTCGCCCGCATGGAGTTCGGATATATCGCGCTTTTTAGATTTCCCACGGGAATATCAAATTATTCCGGGATAAAAGGTAGCCTATGTTCTTTCTCAGGGTCTAAAGATTGTCTGTGCCAAATTTCATCAAAATCGGTTGAGAAGCTTAAGCGGGAAAGCGTAACAGACAGACAGACAGATAGAGGTACTTTCGCATTTATAATTAATACTAGCTTTCCGCCCGCGGCTTCGCCCGCGTGGAGTTCGGTTATATCGCGCTTGTTAGATTTTCCTCGGGAACATCGAATTTTTCCGGGATAAAAGGTAGCCTATGTTCTTTCTCAGGGTCTAAAGATTGTCTGTGCGGGGTTTAAGCGGGAGAGGTTTAAGCGGGAAAGCGTAACAGACACACAGACAGACAGACCGACAGACAGACAGACAGAGTTACTTTCGCATTTATAATATTAGTATGGATTGACAGCCTCCGTGGCGTAGCGGTAGCGGACGCAGCCGCTGCGCAAGGTGGCGCGGGTTCGATCCTCGCACACTGCAAGTATTTGTATGCATGAATATGAATATTTGTACTGGTCTGGTCGTGCCTCGGAAAGCACGTTAAGCCGTTGGTCCCGGTTGCCCTACGAACATCTAGTGGCAGTCGTTACGGGTTGTTGGAGCCCTCAAAAGTCACACACAATTGGTCTAACTGCAATGCTTCGATGTCGCCTTCGGGTTGTGGAGGTCAGACGGCAGTCGTTTCATGGAAAATGTCGAAGTTTAGCCATATCAGCAGTTGGACTGGTAAGACGAACCCCAGACTCCAAAGCTGAAAAGGCTTCGGATGCGACTGGGATTAACGCTGGGATGATGATGATGAATATTAGTATGGATTATAAATGCGAAAGTAACGAACGTACGAACAAATGAGAAAAGGAGTTGATTAATTTCGCTTGGAAAGTAAGTACAAGATTTGAAAAAATCTTGTATTTTCCAAGCGAAATTAATCAACTCTTTAGTTAAAAAACTAAGGTACCTACTACGGCCGAGCGAAGGAGCCTAGTGCTGCACACCTCTTCAAGTTAAACAAAAATCGGCTTTGTTTTAATGGTAAATTACGTTGATTTTAAAGTGATCAACACTATTAAAAATACTATAAAAATGTTTGAAGTTGTAGCATAAATTCTATTGTGTAGGAATTAAAGTTGTTAAACCATTCATGTGTTTACTATTTTCGAATATGTTGCAATTTTTGTGTGGATACTTATTTCACTGATACTTTGGCCTTGATTGTATTTTTTAATTTATTTTATTTTAACAGATTATAGGTCGGTAAAATTTTTGTTTTCCTTTCTTTCAATAATCACTATAAAGGTACCCACCTACAGAGGCCGCCTGCAGGCCAGGCTACTCGAAACTGTAAATTTTTCTAATCAACCTTAAACCTTAATGCTTTAGCGATAAAATTTAAATTAAGTATATTAAATAAATTTGACGGATTGCAGGAACTCAACGTGCCTGCGTCCATCTGTCCTGTACCATACTTCGGATCCTAAAATACAGGATACAAATAATTATTAATATTCATTTTGATATTATTGTATTCCCCAAATAAAATTACAACCTGGTAAAAAAACTTTTTTTTAAGTAAGTAACTACACACAAAAAAGAAAAAAAAAAAAACAAATAGGTTCCAATACCTACTTGCATCCTACTTACTACTTACTTGGCCGTGGCATGTCTTTTTTTGTTGGGATGGGAAATCATCAAATGACTTCTCCCGCTCTGGGCAGAGCGGAAGAGCGTGTCAGACTTTTACTGACTAAAACCCACCCGTGTTTCTTCACTTGCCTGTGCGACGGCCAGGGCCACGGTTTCTTGTTTAACCAACCCGCAACCCTGACCCAGGAGGCATCGGTCTTCGTGGACCCCGTCACGACGTGCTGACATCTCTTTGAGGCGCGCCGTCGACTCGAGTCTGGTCCTTACCGAGCGGCAAACTGCCCACTGCTCACCGCCCGCAGGCCCGCACCTACGGTGGCTGGGAGTTTAGTGTCATCTTCCGACCAGGGCGTCTCCTGCGGCGGCTAGTGGCGTGAGGTCGCTGGGATTCCCGTTGCAAAACTAGATATTTATAATACTGGACGAAATTTCTGAAATCAGTCAGTTATTTACATAAAATATTTTTTTTTGGGACAAAACCCGCCACACGTTATCCCACCCACTGCATCTCCTGAAAGCCAGAATCAACAGTGGAGACCGCCAGAAAAACGACGAGCAATGAAGCTCGGCGAGTCCCGGAGAAACGATTCAACTATCTTGGGTCCCGCAACGAAATTAATCAGAAAAGAATAGCGGAGGAGTAAGAAAAAAGATATTTACATAAAATATATACTTTACCTATGTATTTATTTTAGGTACTACTCACAGCTTCTTTCCTTGGGGTCTTTACATTTTACATACTTCCTTTGCTTTGTTTCCTAGACCGATCCGGAAATGCTTTTCTGACGGCGTTTAATAAGTGGATGGGTGAGCTTCTTTCCATTTCAAAACCCCTCTGTCCCCTGGAAAACTCGTTTAAAATAGTCCTGGATAACATTCCTGGATCTTTGGTTTTCCTTTAACACATATAGTCCTAGGCTAAGTTTCCACAACATCTATGTATTTCTGCATATTTAATTAGGTATGTGTTAAACTTATATTTCATTATATGATGGAGACAATAAACGTTTGTATTATTCCTTTATAAACACTTATAAATTATATTTTTAAATATTTCTACATAAAAAAAATATATAAAAATCATTTAAAAATATAAAAAATAGTAGCTCACCGGTATCGGGAACAGGGTCCAAGCTACCGGCGGCCAGGGCTCCAGAGAGAGGAACTTCCTGACTATGCGAGCCGTGTCCAGCAGTACCGCTTTCTGAATCAAGCCCTTGATCCAGCTGCCTAACGAGAGCTTCCTGAGTTGTTGGCCGAGGCTCTTGGCTATTAAGCCATTGGCTGTCACGACTATCGGTACAATGGTTGCTGAATCCACTTCCGACATGTCGACAACCTCATGAGTCAAATCAAGATACTATATACTGTATTATTATTATTAACCAGTCCTACCAACGGGTTTTTTGTTTCATTTTTAAAATTATAAACTAGTGCTTGACTGCAATCCCGCCTGATGGTAAGCAGTGACGCAATCGTTGATGGTAAATTTCGCTAGTTTATTAAGAGCCTATTCACTCTAACTTAGATTGTAGTCAAACGGAAATACCGCCGCTGCTAAATTATTCCAAACCCTGGATGTACCTACTCGGTATTAAAGACGAGGCAAAATGCTTCGTCCGGATCGTAGTGGTGTCAACAGTGTAAGGGTGGAAACTCAGCAGACGACGGGTCGTGAGAGACGATTATGGAACGGACAGTTACATACCTATAACTCAGTAACTGTGTTTGTGGAGGTCAGATGGCCGTTTTCGGTCTTAAGTATATTTTTTTGTAGTAATTTAAGGCTATTAATATAACCGCTCTGCAGAACTGGTAATTATACTACAGATTTACTTACGAAACGGTAAGTATTTTAATTGTTTTGACTACTAACCGCAATTGGCTACTATTAATTAGATTACGTGTGAGATTCACACTTATTGTTAAGTATAACTTACTATTTATGAGATAACGCTCAGACAATTATAACTAGATAATGAGATGGATGAAAGTACTTATCATTTAAAATTATATCATTTGTATGTGGATAGACTTGTTTTTAATGCTTGTATTATAGTTTAGATACTACGTTTATTTATTTAAGCTTTTCAAACAAAAATGTTCAAAACCGGATTTCATGCCTTTAGTATTCTCTACCAATGAATCAAGGGAGGTGAAGAGACTAGATGGCAGGTGCATTAGATGATAGGAACAATGGTAAACTTAAATCAATTTACATAAATGCATAAATATGTTATATAGCTAGTTTACATTCTATTACTATAATATCTAAACTAGTGCTCTTTACCATCAACGATTGCATCACTGCTTACCGTCAGGCGGGATTGCGGTCAAGCACTAGTTTATAATTACAAAAAAAAAAGAAAAATATCTAGCCTATGTTAGGTCTGGTTAGGTATCTAGATCATTTTTGCATTTTTTTATTTTGTAATTCTATATTTATTTAGAGGCTTTTACCTTACAAAGGTATGCCAGCCTCATCATATCCTAATCTAAGTAATTTTACCATTAACAGAATTTAATAAATAATTCAATGACATTATTGCGAAAGCGAGGGAGATAGTAATGCAGTAACCATTTGGTATATGAGTTTCGCTTCTCCTGCATTTTTGTATTTAAAAAAGGCAGTAATTAGGAATTTTAATACCTTCCAGCTGACTTAAAAGTATTTAGATTTAGGCCAATTTGCACTGCAAATGTCCTAAAACGTTAAGCGTTGTTAATGGAAACATCATTCTTACTCTGTCATCTTTAAACAACTGACTGGAAAAGAACCATGATTTAAACACGTTTAGCGCTAAATGAACTAAGAGATTTTTGGCGAACTACATTAGAAATAGCCTGCGTTAAAACGCAGGCTGATTACTTAAAAGTAGCCTCTCAGTAGGTGTTTCTTGAAAAATATTTTTGTGAGCTTAAAATACTCGTTCTATCTAAGGGCTTTATCGACTGCATAAAAATAAGTCTAAACTACTAATGAATCTCGATTTTCACTAATTAGATATTCCCATCGATAAGTGTAATTCGCACTACTAATTATTGAAATATTATTCGGATTTATTATAAGAAATCTACTTACAAACTCTACATCTAGAGGTCTTGAAGAAAAGTAGAAATTGTTGGTTCATAATCTTTTCCTTAAAACACTATTAGCAATACTCAGACGCAGACAGAATCGGGAAGCCGATGGATGCGGGCAGCACAAGACCGGTCATCGTGGAAAGCTTTGGAGGAGGCCTTTGTCCAGCAGTGAACCTCTGTAGGCTGAAGAAGAAGAAGAAGATGTAAATAGTGATGAGTAAATATTTGCATTATATAAACACGGTTCTGCTGGGTTGGGTGGTTCCTTTCATTGTAACAATTCGATAACATCAAATGCTTTATTTATGTTGTCTGGCAGACATATTTTTGAAACATATGAAGCAATTGAAGAAGATTGGGAATTTCTTTCAAAATCCTTCGAAATATGATAGATAGTGAGTTACCCTGTAGTACCTCAATTATGTAACTCATTGTCTCGCAATTGCGTTACGCACTATCAGTAGCAATGGGTGTAATCAAAACGATTCAAATTGACACTGATAGTTTGTTACGCAATTAGGTTCCTGCGGCCTAATCGGCGAACACATTTTTGTGAAATGATTGCGACTATTTGGGATCTTTTGCACCGCAGTTGGTATTATTTTACACTAAAACACAAACGATCCCAACTAGTAGCAATCATTTGACAAAAATGTGTTCGCCGATTAGGCTGCTGGTCTTTTATTCTGAGAAAACATTAAACTCCAAAAACGAAAGATTACTTAAATAAAAATTTCTGAAGCATAAAGTCATTTGCTTCTAATGTACATATTTATCCATATGACCCGATTAAGAAGCCATTTTTAGCTTGAACTCTGGCAGCCGGGTGTTATGTCATTAGCCATTACCGCGCAGCACTAGCGATAGTGTTGTGCCCGACAGATTTATAGCGCGGGGTACATAGAATAAATCACGTTCAGACGGAGGGTAGTCTTAGACATTCTGGGGAGCTATTGTCTTTTTTTCTGTCGTGGGCTTTGATAGTTTTCATGTGCCTGGTTTTGGTGAAGTATCCAAATAGGTTTACTTTCGTTTAAAATGTCCTAGTTATTTACAATATTTAAAGGCAAAGATCTGACAGTTTTTCTAAACTAATATTAAAAAGCGTAATTTGATTTATTGTATGGTTGTTTCTCTTTTGCGCTAAAACGGCTGAAGAGATTTGGATGAAATTTGGCACACGGAACTGTGTTTGGAGTCAGCCTCGTCTAACTGCTGAATCAGTATTTTACATGGAGCGACTACCTATCTGACTTCCACAACCCAGTTACCGGGTTAGTCGCTTCACGGAAAATATCAAAGTTTAGCCAAAATCAGCAGTTAGACTGGTAAAGTGGACCCCAGACTCCAAAGCTGAAAAAGCTTCGGATGCGACTGGGATTAACGCTCAGATGATGATGATGACTTTAACTGGTAATAGGTAGGTACTTAATAATAAGGCCCTCTAATAACCCCTATTATATGAACGTAACTGGAGCAACATTTTTTGTTACTGCACTGCTCCTATTAGTCATAGCCTATATCCTTTCTCAGGTTCTAGACTATCTGTGTACCAAATTTCATTACAATCGGTTCAGTAGTTTTGGCGTGAAAGCCGGACAGACAGATATACACAGATACTTTCGCATTTATAATATTAGTATGTATATAGTATCCAGTGGTGGCGTAGTGGTATATATAGGCCGCAACTAACAAGTTGTAGGTCGAACCCCATCAGATGCTTTACTTTGTGTAAATTATTTCATCACCACTGCTCTCAAAACGGTGAAGGAAAACATCGCGAGGAAACCGGCATGTCCTAGAGCCAAAAACTTAAATCTAAGACATGTGACATCTACCATCCTGCACTGGTCCAGCGTGGTAGATTACGGCCCACTCCCTCTCAGCGTGAGGAGGCCTGTCTCCCTCGTGGAAACGTTATAGTATGATTGTAATAGTATCCTGTAATTTAATACATACCTAGAGCAGAGAAGGCCTAGTATATACCTAATGTGGGCGTCATATCGTAAGTTTGAACCCGGTCAGGCACCATCATCATTGCTCTTAAAACGTTGAAGGAAAACTTCTTGATGACATTGGCCAGAAATCAGAACCAAAAATTCAATTCCAATCCACACTGGGACCGCATGGGGTATTACGGCCCACACCTAGTCAAGAGGGAGGCCTACCTATGCCCTACATTGCCGGTTAATTATACTTCTTGCTTACATGATTTTATGAAGTAAAACTAATAAAAATCGATGTAGATTTAGAGGCTAAGGTTGAAGATAATTTATTTTAATATATAAATACTTATAGTTCTGCTTACCTTTATTTCTCCAGTTACCTTTATATAATAGGGGTTATTAGAGGGCCTTATTATTATTACCATTTAAAGTCACCATCATCATCTCAGCGTTAATCCCAGTCGCAACCGAAGCTTTTTCAGCTTTGGAGTCTGGGGTCCGCTTTACCAGTCTAACTGCTGATTTTGGCTAAACTTCGATAATTTCCGTGAAGCTACTACCGTCTGACCTCCAAAACCCGAAGGCGATACCGAAGCATTGCAGTTAGAACAATTGTTGGACTTTTGAGGGCTCCAACAACCCGTAACGACTGCTACTAGATGTTCGTATGGCAACCGGGACCGACGGCTTAACGTGCTTTCCGAGGCACGATCAAACCAGTGCAAATATTTATATTCATGCATACAAATATTTGCACTGCACGGAGATCGAACCCGCACCATCTTGCGCAGCGGCCGCGTTCGCTACCGCTACGCCATGGAGGCTGTTTACCATTTAAAGTATCTTCCCAATTAACGAAGTCTTAGACAATATCCTAATGTCCTATCGCAGGAAACGATAACTCATACCTAATCTAAGTAGGTAACAATTTCCATGATATAATTAAATTAACTACGATGGTGTGTAGGTATCTAATTGCGCTATCATTTGAATTATAGAAATACCTAACTGTTAAGCAACAAATGCATAACAATTGTAATATGTCATGTACTTATGTATGAAAATATTGAATATTATAGCTGCCCTCTGCAATTTCACCCACATAACTTTTAAACCCTTGGGAATATCTACCTATCCAGATAAAAACTATCTTATACCTAGGTATGTATGTTATTCTTGGTTATAAAATAAACTATCTGTTTATCAAATTTCATATCTTTTTTTTTTATTTTTTAGGCTCTGGATATTTCATCCTCAACTCAAACTCTCAAACAAACAAATTTTAAGCCGCTTTATAATATTTAGGTATATGTAAATAAACCATCATTAAACTTACTAAGATCATATTTTTTATTAAGTACCTAATCTTTTATACCGCGTACATCAAGGGACTGGAACAATTAGCCAACGGCGGTGTTTCTGTCTGACTAGGTACAATTTAAACTTCTTCAAGGCTAAAGTGAACAGGCTCATAATAAACTAGCGAACTTTACCGTCAACGATTGTAGGTACCACTGTTTACCATCAGGCAGAATTGCGGTCAAGCACTAGATTATAATTACTTAATTATAAAAAAGGCCCCCAACAAGGTGGACCGATGACCTGGTGAAGGTCGCGGGAAGCCGATGGATGCAGGCAGCGCAAGACCGGTCATTGTGGAAAGCCTTGGGGAGGCCTTTATCTAGCAGTGGACCTCCATAGGCTGAAGAACATGAAGATAAAAAAAAAATCTAAAATTATAATTTCTTAACGCTATTTTCTTAATATTTACCTACTGGTCGTACTGACACTAATACTCCTAGAGAATATCTTTTATTTTTTTACAATTTAGGTACCTACAGCGCGTATCATCTACCATTACTAAAACTCCTGGAGAACAACTTTAATTTTATACTTATCTAAATAAATTACTCAGTAACTGGGATATGGTATGAAGGTCAGATAGGCATTCGCTTCATATAAAATATTGGTATTCAACTCCATCTGGTTAGACTGGAAAACAATCCCAACAAAGTTGGTAACAGGCTCGACAGAACATAATGTCTGCCTGTGTGCAGCGTTGCGACTAGTGGGTACTTGATTTTGAAAAGTAGTGGTAAGTTCTTATTCATTATCAACCTTTTATCATCCCATTGCTGGGCACAAGTCTGCTCTCATAGAGAGAAGGATTGAGCATAGGTACCTACTTAATCACCACGCTTGCTCAATGCGGGTTGGCGATTTCAGACTTAAAGTCCAGGTTTCCTCAAGATGTTTTCCTTCACCTTGTAATCGGTCATTGGTGTCCAAGATATACTTAGAAAGTAGGTACCTACCTACATATAACTTGTAAAAGCTACATTGTTACTTGCCTGACCTGAAATCAAAGCCACACACTATTACCCGAGAGGCTGGTGTTTTAACCACTAGGCCACCAAAACTTTAGTTCTTATTATGTAATAATAATAGTGACAGCCAATGGATTAATAGCCAAGAGCCTCCTACCTAGAGCGGTACCTACTTCTAGCCAGAAGGAAGAATTCAAGATAGCTATCGGTGGGTTACTATTTTTTATATTTTTAAATGCTTTTATATTTTAACATGTTAATATTTAAAAATGTAATTTATATGTAGGTACCTACCTATATAAAAAAAAAAAAATAAGGAGATAATAATAGTTTATTATTTTAACAACTAACATTTACAAACTATTGATTGAAGCCTCCTTAAGCAGAACAGAAATGTCCAGCCCAGCCCCTGTCTCCCCTATTTAACAGTGTGGAGTAAGAAAAGGGAGAAATAAAAAATATAAAAAAATCACTTACCTACCTATTATCGAAGTCCCTATTTATAAGAAAGTTTTAAAGTAAAGTGTCTTTTTTATCAACAAACTCACAAATAAGCATTAAAATAGACTGCTTCTAAATAATGTGACCACTGTTGTTTAATGGAGTGTCATTTTCATTGTGAAAGTACCACTAATTTCAGGCGATAAATCTTTTTAAGGGTTTAGTTAAGGCTATGGTTAATTCATACGTAGTTTCAGAGTTCATTTTAAACATTACTGACATCGATGGAACACATATAAGGAACCATAGACTTGTAGTTAATGGCATCTGTCTTCTTGTTAACAAACTAAGCTACATTTAAGTACCTACAGTGCATCTTCTTCTCTCTGCGCCAATATACCTAATTCTGAAATTACCTACCCATCCTCAGTGAGCGTGGTGATTGATGCTTAAATGCAATAGTTATATCAGAAGAGGCCTTTGCCCTGTCGTGGGACAATAAATAGGCTGGTAGGTATTATAACAACTAGGTATGTTGCTCACAGGATCCGTATTAACTAATTATAACTATTACCTAATGTCGATTGCAGGGGATCAAGTGGCTTAACGATTATAAAGGCTTAATATTAAACACTGTTGTAATTTTTATTTTATACAACTGTATTTATTTTTCTAATAAGGCTACAAATAAAAACTAAAGCGATAATTCAACTATGGTAATAAAGTAAAGCTCAGTAGCTACAAGGGCACTTAGGGTGATATAGTCAATATTCTTGTCAGGAGCCGTCGGCCCGCCATCATATAACAGAATACAGTGCGAGCGGCCGCTGAAACATCCATCACTCGCGGCGCGCGCGCCCCGACTAACGCACACCACCGCACAACACCGCACTACCGCCCAAAAAGAGAAAAAGAAAATTTTAAAAGAAGAACACTCCCATCGCGTCGTAGACTCCTCCCTCGCTCACTCGCCTCAGCCTATCAGCGGCGCGCGACACCCGAACGGCAGTCGTCGGCGGCGAGCGTTTCCGAAGGCGTACGATTGTGGCGTTCACAACAAAAAGTCACACGACTGGTTTAGTGTCGGGTTGCGTCCCATCGACGCCGCATCACGCGCCGTACGCCTCAACGCCGCACTTGCGCTTGCGCTCTTAACATGGACTGTTTTTGTAATTTTAAACACAATATCAACGCGTTTTAGTATTATCTAGTACTATCAACATATACTATCGTAGATTATAGGACCAGTTGTGACCTGTGATATTAAGAATTTTCCGATGAAAATGAACATACAAACGGAATGGAGCTCATGATTTCAGTGTGTTTTTGCATCTGCACAGTATTTAAAGTGATAAATAGTGATAGTGAACTACATTGTGATAAGCATCTGATAAGGACATTCGAGGTATTTAATCGTTTTTATTATTTTATTTGCGTTGCAACATTTAAGAGTCGAGTTTTCCTCAGCCTATGAAGATGTAGAGAAATATTTTCGTGTTTTCTTCATTAAAGATGAAGTGATCATGTTTTTCCAATCCCTCATAGGAAGGGTAAAAGTCCTTCCTACCGTAAAAACTTTCTAAAGTGCAGTTTTATGACAAAACATCAGTTTGGCCATTTGTTTTGATGCAAACTAATGAAACAAAGTTTGCAAAAAAATAATAGGTATATACTAAAAACAGTACTATATGAACTGACATATTAAATAGATATACAAAAGCCTATTAAATTATTTGTTCGCCTATAATAATAACTTTATGACTATATTTGTAAGCTGCTATTTGTCGCGCCACAAAATACAGAGTCGACTCTACGACCCGACGGAAAGAGCGCATATGCGAAAAACGTTATTTCGTTTTATCAAAAATAATGTTTAAAAAAATATAAACACATAGATAACGTTTTGAAACACTGCAAGGATTAATGATTTTATTGAGCGACAATAAATATCCATTACTCTTATCATAAAGGTACCTATGATTATTATCAGTGTAATGTAAATGACAATTATCGTTTTAAATAACTCAAATTATCTATCCAATGTAGTATTTTATTTATATTCAATTTACATTTGAAACTATAATAATAATGTCTTAAGGTCTATATCTTGTATGAAATCTGTGTTGCTCTAGTAAAAGACATAAACGGGCATTTACAAAAATTTTGAATTTTATCTCCCAAATTATTTGCAATTTTAATTACTTATCTATCTTAATTCATTTATTTTTATTAGTTGAATAATGTTTATTTATGAGCCTACATAATGATTTGTTTTTATTTTACAACAGGTTATGAAATTAGTTGAAATTTCAAATAATGAATTACTGTCTGGATTTAAATTCATTATAAAATATGATTTTATTTAAATAAATGCTCTTTATACAACAATCAAGGACAGCAAAATTAATCTAATCTAAGAAAAGTATCACTACCTGCAATTCTACAATACCTATCTACCTACCTACGTAACTATAATTCTTCAACATACCTACCTAGTTATCTATATACCTATATAGATAGGTTTGTAAGAGATAGATATTTTTTTTATGAGTACTTTTTTTTTATCTTTCCTTTTTTTCTTGTCTGTTTATAAAGATAAGAGGTAAAATAAAAATAAAATAAATTTTAGTAGGACCTTCAGGTATCTACAGATAACCCATTTTCACATTTTATTTTTATGCGTCACATTGAAGTTTTAACCTAAGATTGTTATTTTTTATGTAAGAAGGTTTAATCCTTTATTTATTTTTAAAGAAAATAAACTATTTAAACGTTAAGGGTCTTACCACAAAAACTTAAACATTTGTTTATCTCGTGTTTAATGTCAGTGTTATATCAATTTCCATAATAATAATATTAGCTATAATAAAGTGGTTAGCCTGGCGATGTCGTGGTGGCCTATTGTTTAAAACACCGGCCTCTCAAGTATGAGTGCGCGGATTCGATTCCAGGTCAGGCATGTAGGTACCAATGTAACTTTTCTAAAGTTATATGTGCTAAGTATATCTTGGACACCAATGACTGAAAGTGAAGGAAAATATCTTGAGGAAACCTGGACTTTCAGTCTGAAATCGCCAACCCGCATTGAGCAAGTGTGGTGATTACGCTCAATCCTTCTCTGTACCTATGAGAGGAGACCTGTGCCCAGGAGCGGGATGATAAAAATAGGTAGGTACCTACGTACTTACGCTGGTGGCATATTTAAGAAATATTTTTTTTATAGATGCTATAATACTAACCTTACTAAAACAATAAAGCGTATAGGTATCTATTGTTTAGGCTAAACACTTCATCATCAACAACCTTTCTATCGTCCCACTGCTGGACACAAGTATCCTCTCATACAGAGAAGGATTGAGCGTAATCACCACGCTTGCTCAATGCGGGTTGGCGATTTCAGACTTATAAAGTCCAGGTTTCCTCAAGATGTTTTCCTTCACCTTTAGTCATTGGTGTCCAAGATATACTTAGAAAGCACATATAACTTTAGAAAAGCTACATTGGTAGGTACCTACTTGCCTGACCTGGAATCGAACCCGCGCACTCATACTTGAGAGGCTGGTGTTATGTTGATGTTATATCGTATATCTACATAGTATATAGGTAGGTACCTATATACTATGTAGATACACGATATAACATTTACATGCTAGGATAACAGATTTAAATGTATGTGCGCATTATAATCTGAATATATTTATATTAATGGCAGTTTGTAACCGAATAGAAGCGAAGTACCCTTTGTTTAAAGTTTCCCAACAGCCAATCAATGTCAATGCCACTTCGGTTTCATATCGGCCGTTCGGCTGTTTTCGGCCAATCGAGCCGCCATGACAGTTCGCGATCGAAATTTGAATGCGCCTCGAGATGCGCAAACGCAAATCGATTAGCTGCCGATAAGCCTTCACATTTTATGTATGTGTGAGTGTATTATGAAGTAAACGTTTCCGCTGGAGGTTCTATTTTTGGCCACATCCTGCGTACTTATGCTATGATATACTTATAAATAACTATAAACAAAATAAATAATGGCGAGATTTAAAAAAAACTTGCAGTTTGGTATTTCGACATAATGCGGTGAAATGACGAGTGATTTCGTGATATCTAAAAATAGACGTCAGTCATAGAATTATTTCAGATCTATTCTAATATATAAAGCTGAAGTGTTTGTTTGTTTGAACGCGCTAATCTCAGGAAGTACTAGTCCGATTTGAAAAAATGTCTTTGCGTTGGATATCCCATTAATCCAGGAAGGCTTTTGGCTATATAACATTATGCTGCGACCAATAGGAGCGGAGCATAACTAACTCCACGCGAAAGAAGTCGCTGGCGGCCGCTAGTAGGCATATAAAAAGCACTGTTTTTCGTATAAAAATTATATTAAATATACCTAATTGATTATAGTTATCCCCACTAAAAGGCAGTTTTCATGAGACTCCTTGCTTCCATGGCCTAAATTGATAGATGGGTAGAGGATGTAGATTTTATCCTCTAAATAAATCCAAGTAAATACCTACGTATTATTGTAATACACAGATTTTATTACTGACTAGCGGCCGCCAGCGACTTCGTTCGCGGGGTTTAGTTATGCTCCGCTCCTATTGGTGATTGTGATGTTATACCTATAGCCTAAAGCCTTCCTGGATTATTGGGCTAACCAACGCAAAAAGAAATTTTCAAACGGACACGTAGTTCCTGAGATTAGCGCGTTCAAACAAAGAAACAAACAAACAAACTCGTCAGCTTTATATATTAGTATAGATATGTTAACAAATTATTTGATTTTGAATTACAAAAACGTGGCGATCAATTATTATATACTTACTTATTTATGTAAATGTACGTGATACAAATGTCGTAAAACATATATTTTTCTTCATATCTTGAATGCGAAAATGTCATGGTACTTAGTAATAAATTTTTAGGTAATGCGACTGTTTTAGCTATTTGAAGTGTTACAATGTTTGTATTTCAGTTTATTTAAATTGATGTGACTAGTTAGTTGATAAACACTAGATAATAACAATAAAAAATTAAGTATGTATATAGTCAGTTACATAATATTACAAATCAACCTTATTTTCAGAAACACTGTTTAGAAGTTCTATAAGCTAAACACTTTATAAACACGACATTATTGTATGTACTTTGACGTCAAACTAACACTAATTAAACAAAAGTTAAACAAGTGTTTAAGTTTTTGTAGTAAAATCCCTGAAGTCCAGATTTCTTTTTCAATCAAAGCTATCTGTGCTAGAAAGCTAAAGAGAATACCTCCATTTATGTACCTATCTCTTCTCTGATGTTCCTAGTCCATGATTGTTTCTTTTGCCAAAAAAATATTGCCTAAGCCACATTGACGTCCTCCGCGGCGCAGCGGTCAAGACGCCTGCCTGCGACGTGGAGGCCCCGGGTTCCGTTGTCCGGGACATGATGGAAAACGATCTTTTCCTCATTGGCCTGGGTCTTGGATGTTTATATATATATTTATCTATTATAAAATATAGTATCGTTGAGTTAGTATCCCATAACACAAGTCTCGAACTTACTTTGGGGCTAGCTCAATCTGTGTGATACAAAACAAATAAATGAAAAAAAAAACATTGTGGAATGCATTAAAGAATTGAGTATTGAATGTGAAACATATGTGTACGCGCAGGCGATGCGATACGATGGGGTGTTTGAGGGAACAAGACCAAAGTTCCAGGCAGAAGCTAATATTTATTACCTAGATATACATAAACTAGTCGTGGTGGCCTAGTGGACTAGTCATGGTGGCCTAGTGGTTAAAACACCAGCCTCTCAAGTATCAGCCAAGTACCAATGTAACTTTTTTAAGTTATATGTACTTTCTGAGTATATCTTGTACACTAATGACTGATTAAAAGGTGAAAGAAAACATCTTGAGGAAACCTGGACTTTAAGTCTGAAATCGACCATCCAACCCGCATTGAGCAAGCGTGGTGATTACGATCAATCCTTCTCTGTATGAGTAAAGACCTGGACCCAGCAGTGGGACGATAACAAGGTTGATCATGATGATAGATATGAATGCCATATAGATATTATATAGAAATTTAGATAAAATATGACTGCTGCATAGGAAGTTAGAAAATTGTATAAATAAAATTTTTGTACATTTTAATTAAGTACTAAATTATTTATACAGTTCAATATAGCTTTAGGCATTCTATGATGTATAGGTATAAAATTGGTTATTTATTGTATTAAAAATCAAATATAAATTCTAAACATTTTAATTTAGTTTGTGTTGAAATTTTACATAATTTATTTACATACATTTATGTACATCAAACACAAAAAATATATTATTTGATGTCAACAAGGTGTAAATATGCAAACATAGTGTTCAACGATCGATAATATTAATCGATACAGCCATTAGTTAATCATTCAATTAACACAATCGTCTACAAATTGTTTAGTTAATAAATTCAAACGGTTGAATAAACACCCATCAACATTCGATTATAAGATTTCAATGAAAATTGGTTAGAATCGATAAATTATTCGATGCCGTTATTTTAAAATGCATCGATCAATCTGAGTGATCAGCGCAGGTAATCGATTTGACTGTTGTATCGGTACGTTTTAGTCACAAATTGAACTTTCAATAAATCGTGGTTTAGGCCTCAAATTGGAGTCACGCTGACTGTCATAATGCTAAGAAATTATAGGTGGCTACAACTGCAATTTCAGGGCAAAACGACTATTTAGTTTGCATACCTAGAACCAGCGGTTTTTATACAATCTCCATTTATGTTATCTAGTCGTGAACACAGTTGCCCCTTCAAAATCCTTGCTTAGAACGGCATGTAGGTATTAGGTATACAATATGTAAAGAAAACCCTGTCCGATCCGTGAACGTATTGTTAGATATCGATAACTGATTATACTAATGGCTACAAAGTCGGGCTAAACTTAAAAAAAAAATCCCCTAAAAAAATAAATATCATTTCGCACAAAAAGGTAAAACATGTGCGGTAGGCCATACTGGCGCGGGCGAAGAGGGACAGAGCATGCGGCACGCGGTCGCTTCGCTATTCGCTCAGAATTATACCGTCAAAAATAATGTTGTCACTTTTTAAGGATGAATTTGGAATTTATTCGCGGGAAAAAAGTGTTTTTCAAAATTCACTAGTATTGTTACTATGATGATTATGTAAAATCTCATATGTTATTTGGTCATGTGTTTACCTAACCTTTACTATTCTTACGGGTCGGACAGGGTTTTCTTAACATATTGTATGTATAGGATGTCTGTATACAACGTTATTTGTTGTTAATGGGAAATCTGAATACAGTTTGTTCAGAAGAAGCAACTGAATCTTATATTTTATCTCAAATACATTTAGAAATGGTTGCAGTGTGGTTACCGACCCCGTCACGCAGCTTACGATAGATCATAGTACTTGCGCGCCCGCTACAGCTGACGTCAGAGGTCAATGCACCGCGCTCACCCGCCCGAGCGTGTGATATCTTTTTCCTCCGCTATTCTTTTCTGATAATTTCGTTGCGGGACCCAAGACAGTTGAATCGTTTCACCGGGACTCGTCGAGCTTCATTGGTCGGCGTTTTTCTGGCGGTCTCCAGTGTTGATTCTGGCTTTCAGGAGTTGCAGTGGGTGGGAAATGTATGGCGGGTTTTGGTCCCATAAAAAAAAATGGTCGCGTGTGTCGGGTTTCGCATAAACAAAAAATAATGTTGTATATTAAAGTTGTTTTTCGTGTTAGTGAATTGTTGAACAGTGGTGCAGATACCCTTGTCCACGAACTAAACTACATTTATGTTCAATGCATCTTTTTCTAACTATATCATTAAATCAAATCAAATCAAATCAAATCATTTATTTCAAATAAACCAGTTACAGGCACTTTTGAATTGTCAGAAGGTCGGTCAGTCAATAAGATGAAGCTAGTCGCCCATTCCAAAGAGTAGGTACCTATGGAGAAGAACGGGCAAGAAACTCCATGGACACTCTTTTTAATTTTCAAGATATTGTTACAAATATTTAATTACATAATTCATGTTGAAATCAACCGCGTGAGAACGATGCAGAAATATATTGTACGCTGAGAGCGTCCATTATGGAAAACACACAAAAATCAATTCAAAAATTAAAATACGCCGTGGCAGCTAAGAGATGACCAGTTCCCCCTGACGGCGTCCGGACAAATTTGGATTAAGAAAAGGACAGCAGAAAAATAAACCTAATTTAATTTATTTTGTGTAATTTATTAGGTACATCACCATTGTTCTCAAAAATAAGAAATAAAACTTCGTAAAGAAACAGTAGTGGTCTTAGAATCAAAATTTCGATGACATGTGACATCTGTCAAGTCGCACTGGACCCGCGTTGTGGACAATGGCCCATTACCATGAGGAGGCCTTACACCCAGAAATGAGAACTGATCATGGGCGTACCCAGAGGGGGGCAGGGGGAGGCAGCTGTTCCCCCCCTGGAAATTTCACAGAACATGTATGGACTCCCACAATTACTAATCAAAGTATAAACGAGGAACTCTCTAACTTTTAAATGAACCACCCAGTAGACACTAACAAAATGTACGGTGTAGGTAATTGCCAAAAAACCGCGTGCGACTATCTATACGGCACAAAGATTACCCACTTTAAAAATTTTACTTGTCCGCCCCTGTGCCTGACTTGCCTACCCCTAGGCCTGACTTGTCCCTCCCTAGGCCAGAGGCTGGGTACGCCTATGGGACTGATTATCATTGTGCTTAGAGAATTTATTCTAGGAGCTTTAGGTGTGAATAAAAATTAAACTTTTATCTACCTAATAAATCGATATTTTGTAAAGTCATAAACATCTTGCGACGCAGGAGTGGGTCGCTAGTCTGTTAAAGAAGGTTGTCCCTAAATTGTGGCTCCAATTGTCTTTCTTTCTCTAGTATGTTATTAAGGGTCGATCTACACGTACAGCCTTTTGTTTCGACGCCTTTTCTATGAAGCTATTAGAATCGTTGTGACGTGTACCGGCTAATGTAAAACAGTTTTGTTTGGTTTTATCGGTAACTGGACTCAGTTTGTAAGATGACTTCCTGTGTAGTAGTTGCTTTATAATGCCACTTACTGAACTTCTACTAGATTAAAGGTTAGATATGGCTTTGAATTCTAGATTAATTTTGCCCAGTAAATACTTGGTTCTAATACTGTTTTGGCCTTTTTATTTGTGGTTTGAAAGTCCTTTTAATACTGATAGATGATATAAGTATGAATTTACACAATACAACAACATGAATATAACAATTTAAAATGTAAAACTTCTTCTCTCCTACTATTTTGTTGTAACCGTCAGGTCCATAACGACCTCATAAAATTTTAAATTACCACCTAAGTAATGAATTATAACCAGCTTGTAATGTTACCACTTTTGAGACAGAGGCCTCTTCTCTATGTGAGGAAAAAAGTGACGTCCAACTCCATCCGACTTGGGTTGTAATTCTACTGCCTTTGCAGGCTGGAAGATGTCACAGATCTTGGAATTTTTGGTCGTAGAACTTGCTATTTTCCTCGCGATATTCTCCTTCGCCGCTATTGAAAATATGTCAAAATTAAATGACTGTTAAGTGTATGTGTGACCCGTGTGGTATCGGGCTTAGAATAGTACCAACACATATCCTCCCGTGGGTGTCGTAAGAGGCGACTAAGGTAACTCTCACCAGGAAAGTGGGCAGCAGCGCTTCTCCTGTGGAATATCAAATTACTGCGATCCCAATCCGTCTGCCAAGCGTGAAGATTATGGCAAACCCCTCCAAAGCAATGAAAGCCTTAGGGGAGATCTTTGTCCACCAGTGGACTTCTATAGGCTGAAGAAGAAGTATAAGTGTTAAGAGTAGTATTTTCATACTCCTATATAGAATATATAGCCTAGAGGATTTAAAGCAACCAAAGACACGTGGGAAGAAAGTTCAATATCTACTTTACTAACATCGCCATTTCCAACAAAATCTCTCATCGTAATAATATGATGAAATAACTATTAACAAAAAAGTTTACACCAAATATTTTTATAGTCAAAGTCTTGATCGATTTAGTATCGAAGTGAGCCGATAAAGGTCGGAGATAATACAAGCTTTTTTAGGGTCCCGTGAGCAAAGGGCGTCAACGGTACTACTATGACTACGTTCTCCGACCATCCAACCGCCTGTCGCTGGACTGTATCTTTTGAACCGTAATAGGTGATGGCGCAGCATCCTTGGTCGTGTTGGTCTTGGGTTTAACATTGCATCACCATCCTTGGTCGTGTTGGTCTTGGGTTTAACATTGCATCACCTTTTTTTTTTTTTTTTTTTTTGACGCTGTGGTAATGCATTTACGCACCATACCCCGAAGGGCGTGTGTGGGACTCGCCCAGCCGAAGCCGGGAATACCCACTAAACCCACAGCGGCACAACGACATCGCCTGAGTGGCGGGGTCATGGGAAAATGGCACAGCCTAACTACCAATCCCCCGCCGGCGATTCCCGCCTAGGGCGGGCCCACAGTGGTCCCTCCACTCCACAGGGAGGGGCCGGGCTGGGTACGTCTTTTTGTGCGAGAAGACGCAGCAGCCAAGGGTTTTTTAGCGAGGTGTCCTTCCTCTTAGCCCCACTCGTTTGCCCGGAAGCAAACGGGGCCCCCAGCTCCTCTCAATGAGGAGACCGGGTTGCCCGACGGTGACCCGGAGTTCGGGTCACGTCAGCCACCTCGAGTGGTGGCCGACCCGCCGCACGTGTGACCGCCGAAGCGGTCCCCGCATCTGGTTTTGGTCCGCGCCGGTAAACCGGTAACCCCCATATCTGGGGGCCGTTCCCCTATCCGCCACCTGGGGACGCGTCCGATGGCAGGCCAGAAACTGCGCACGGAACACTCACCTCGCTCAACTGCCGTCATCCTTCCTATTCCTAAGTTTTTTAAGTGAATAGGCTTAATAAACTAGTGCGCTTTACCATCAACGATTGCATCACTTACCATCAGGCGGGATTGCAGTCAAGCACTAGTTTATAGTTAAAAAAAAGAAAAAAATAGGTACATGGTTGCTTGAAATTAACACAGAATATATAGTAGCACTATGGCTGGTATAACGACAAATAATAAAAATCAAATAAGGTTAACCACATACCTATACAACAAAAGTGATGTTTTCTCAAAAATAGAATTGGGTTGTATCCTAAAAAATAATTTAATGTCCATCAGATAGATTTATAAAAAGTATTGCAAAAGTATTTTTTATTTCTTCTTTCATTCAAATACTTAGGAAGATATATTGATTTGAAACGTCGCATGACGTCACGCCGTGGTACAAAATATACCACGGCGTGACGTAATTAGCCCCCACTCCGTAACTTTAATACGCTATATCTCAGTATTTTTTGGTAATTTTGACCAAATAAAAAATACGGGTCTTAATTTTTGTTTTATTATGTATAAGACGGCCTAATTATTTTTTGATTTTAATACCTTGGATACATCCCAATTGTGTAATGAAAAATATGTAGTGTTAAATACTGAGCGGTAGTACTACAGTAGGTCTATTGTGGTAGTACGGAACTCTTTGCGAGCGAGTCCGGCTCGCTTCTGGTCGCGCTTGTTTATTTTTTAAGATTTAGGCCTCGTGGGCTGGGAGGTCCGAGGGAAATCAATTATCTTAATTGGAGTTTGGCCTAATCTTAATAAGAGTGATAGGAGAGTGTAAACGTGTGTGTAAGCTAAGATGGTTCGACTGTTAGATTAATTTGTTTATCTTTTTGTTGATAGGGATCTGTGTGTTTAATCAGATATTTAGAATTTGGCGAAGGTTGGCTATGATACAGAGTTTCTTTTTTTGGTTTGTTTTGATTTACATCGTCTTACAATAGGGCCATTTGTTATAATTATATGTATGTATTAAAATAATCTTTATGCGCAAAAGATAGGTACGTTAAGCAACCACAGCCTCGCCAGTAAGGCTCACCATATTATACTAATATATAAAGCTGAAGAGTTTCTTTGTTTGTTTGAACGCGCTAATCTTAGGAACTACTGGCCTGATTTGAAAAATTATTTTTGCGTTGGATAGCCCATTAATCTAGGAAGGCTTTAGGTTATATAACATCACGCTGGGACTAATAGGACCGGAACTCCAGGCGAACGAAGTCGCTGGCGGCCGCTAGTTTCTCATAAACCACTGAGATTACAAAGATTTAATAAAGTCAAATTCCTTTTATTTCGTTTAATATGTATTACCTAATGTGTGATGGTATATAGGATAGTAAAGTAATTTGGGTTTCTAATATTGTTTCATAAAAAAAAAGAACTGAATCTTGAATCCACACTATAAAAGTAACTCGCACTAGGCCCGCGTAGATTACCTACGGCCCGTTCCCTTTCATTGAGAGGAAGCGTGTGTTTCCCAGCAGTGGGACTTCAAAACTCTTTTCTTAACCTCTATTCTCCTACTGCTGGTACTAAAAGTATCAAAAGACAAAACTCTTATGATAAGAAAAGTAGGTTTATTTAGAAACAACTCAACTGTTACTTAGCTTTTTGACTAGTTTTACGGAACTGATAAATAATTATCATTTAAAACATGGGACCAATGGAACCATCCGTCGATACATTGTTAAGTGAACAGTGTCATTTTGTAGGTACGTAGGTACTGAATACATACAAACTTTGCCTGTAACACTGTTTGGTGCTAATAGGGAAACTGATCGTGAAGCAGTCAAGCGTCAGTGCTAGCTTCGCTCTGGGTTCCTTGTTTGTTATTTTAGGTAATTGCTAAGAGTTGTTTCATATAGTATTTTTTTTTGATTAGGTATGTGCCTCAAAGGTGTAATAAGAATAACGCTTTATTTATCCAAAATTTAAATAACTATCGTGCCCGTGTCGGGAAGAAGAAAATTACCCCAAAAGGCAGCTTTTTCTACAATGAAAGGTTTTGGTATACGTAGGTCAATATTTGAATGCCCAGATTCCTTATTTCGATAAATGAACCTGTGCCTTAGGAGGTAGGTTAGGTTATGAAATCAGTACCAAAAAGTTCAGTCCTATGGTCAAAAGTGATAAAACTAAAGGCAAGAAAGTAGCGGTGGATATCATAATAAACAGCCTATAATATATTCCCACTCCTGGGAGATAAGGCTCCTATCGGTGAGAGGGAGTGGGCCGTAATTACCACGCGTGCCTTTGCGGGTTGTTAGATGTCACATGTCTTCGAAGTTTTGCCTCTACAACATGCCGGTTTCCTCACGATGTTCTTCTCCACCGTTTTGAGAGCAGTGGTGATAAAATAATTTACACAAAATTAAACGCCTGATAAGTATATTTTGGACACCAATGACTGAAGGTGAAGGAAAACATCTTGAGGAAACCTGGACTTTATAAGTCTGAAATCGCCAACCCGCATTGAGCAAGCGTGGTGATTACGCTCAATCCTTCTCTGTATGAGAGGAGACCTGTGCCCAGCAGTGGGACGATAAAAGGTTGATGATGAATCGCCTGATGAGGTTCGAACCTACAACTTGGCCACTAGGCCATGGCTGCTCTCAGTGGTGCATAGTGTTGCATCATCATCATCATCACCAACCTTGTATCGTCCCACTGTTAGGCACAGGTCTCCTCTCATACAGAGAAGGCTTGAGCGTAATCACCACGCTTGCTTAATGCGGGTTGGCGATTGGTGGTGCATAGTGCTGCATAATCCCTTGCTAGACCATACATTACTTTTAGATGAGATATGAATGTAGTAAAAAAAAAAACGAGGTATTAGAAGAACACGTCTTGTATATTGCCACTGACACACACTGATGATCTGGAAATAACTTGGGTGACGCGGTCCTTGGCTGTTACGAGAACGCCTGGCTGATTTGATAGTCCAGCGCGAAATGAACTATTTAATATGAGTTGAAATTAATGTGTGGTGTGAACTACTGTATTGCAGAATGTGCGGTTGTGGATGTGGTAACGTACAGTATCAGATATCTGCGACATATCTAAACCGCTTTCATTTCTAATAAGCCACAGTGACTCTGGCAAGGTTACGTTTTTGTTTCAGAATTTAATAGGTACGTGAGTATCTACGTATAGGAGACTGTACCTAGCATTAATTTTAGTTCTTTTTTAAACCGTCTAATTACTTTTGAATCGCCTAAATTTAAAACTGATTTTCTCTGCAATATATTAAAATTTTTAGCAACACCCGCTTGGACCCTAATAATATTCATGAAGTTATAATTTAAACCATTGGACGGGTGTAAAATCACAATGTTTATCATTGGTACCGAGTTATAGGCAATCAGCGATGATTTATAACTTGAATGTGCTACCGCTCGCGATCGCTCGATCCCAACCGCGATAGGCCTACGTAGCGTATAGATAAGTAAAAGGCGCGGGCGCATCGATCACTAGCGTTTGCCGGATCAATTGTAAGACCAGTTTATGCAGGGCTCGGCAAATAAAACCACAACATACTCGTCATTCGACATATTTAATTAATATCTGAACTATTTTTGGCTTAAACCAAGTCATTAAGTATAATAATTTAATATGAGCGGTACATACCTATATGTATGTATATAAAATTACAGTAATAAAGGTTCGATTGTATAAAAATAGACTTTCGTTATTGTATACATGTAATTATTTCGAGTAGTATATAATTCATAATGTTACATTTTTTGATAAATGTCGTTTTATATGTATGGGAGGCAATTTCACAGCAGGAGTTCCATGGGCGAATTAGCTATTTGTGGAAATATGGCCATATACAAAATTATTATAATCTATTATATGATATCCTTATTAATGATGATTCAACAGTATTGGGTGTGAATTTATGCCTCCGAATTGGAAATTGCCTGGTCCGGGAGTGGGCCAACTGAAACAGTTTTGTAATCTGGAAACTATTTACGCCAATGTCGTTTTATAAAGATGTGGAGTTAAATCAAATCGAATGTCAAAGGTTTGTCCATAACTTTAAAGCCGCTCAGCGAGCTATGCAGCGGGCTATGTTGGGCGTCTCTCTGAAGGACCGCATCAGATATGAGGTGATCCGACAGAGGACCAGAGTCACCGACATAGCTGAGAGGATTAGCAAGCTGATGGCAATGGGCTGGTCATATATGCCGCAGGACCGACAACCGTTGGGGTAAACGAGTCTCGGCAAACGTACCGTAGGTCGCTCTTGGGCTAGATGGAGCGACGACATCAAAAAGGTGGCTGGTAGTGGCTGGTGGAGAACTGCTCAGGATCGAGCTTGTTGGCGTGCC
This sequence comes from Sesamia nonagrioides, assembly GCA_017933935.1. Classification (NCBI taxonomy): domain Eukaryota; kingdom Metazoa; phylum Arthropoda; class Insecta; order Lepidoptera; family Noctuidae; genus Sesamia; species Sesamia nonagrioides. The sequence continues at coordinate 65,424 of JADWQK010002249.1, read as the reverse complement.
ATTAAGGAGGTCTATGTCCAGTAGTGGCTGAGTAGAGGCTGATGATACTATGAACTTACATGAGATTATTAACTAAGGTTGTTTTTGTACACTTTGATCTTAGCCAAAAGGTCTTTTGATGATTTCCTATCCACACAAAAAAAATGGTTGTTTTTGTACCCCTATACAAACATTGCTACATATATCCGAGCTATTCTGTCTCTGACGATCCTGATCCGCTATCTTAGCAATATCGTCGCTCCATCTTTTGAGTGGTATCAAAGGAATAAAAACAAATTAAATAACCTAAGTACCTACAATATTATTGCACTCTTAAGTTCAAGTGAATTTAATTATATCAGTGTAATTTCTAAGATAAGAACGAAAAATATAATTAAGTACTCAGCGTTCGTTAAATCAATTGGTATATTATGATAAAGTTTAAAATCGTTGAATTAGTGAAAAATTGTGATTACAGAGCAATGGTGCCGCCCGATAAGTTGCCTTATCGTGTGATATTACGAGGAAATCACACAAAATCGACGTAATTTGCGATAAAAACGTGAGATTTCTTTTTTTTATCGCTAAATCCATTTTTCAGTCCATGTTCAGATAGCGCATGTGTTGGTTGTGATAGATCATTACTTAGACTATATCTGTTCTACTTACTTAGGTATATTCTAGGAGTTATCAAGCAAACTGGAGATTTTCATCTTATCGGTAAGAGATTTGGCTACTTGAATATTTGAATTTTGTTTTGTATATTTGTGATTGTTTTGGACTTTGATGAAATTTGTATTTTATTTGAATAGTGGACAGAACGAGTCATAATCAAATAGTTATTTTACAATGTCGTAAAGCTGGAGTTATTTGTGTTGATCGGAGTGGCCGTTATAGTTTATATTTGTATTTCTTTTTATATAATGAGTTGTATGAAAGATATAAAAGTTAGTTAATTTGAATATTAGTTACATTACAATTTTGTTTTACAATGTAACAACGGCAGAGGTGTTGGTATGTAGATTTGCTTACATCTATTTAAAGTTTCTCAATGTTTTTAATAGTCTTGCTCCTTAAAGACTGCGGACATTCTTTTATCAAAAACTTGTCGATTAATTCATTGCTATAGTTGTATTGTAGTAGTAGTAGTTTCAAAAGTTCTCTAATGTAAGTACCTAGTTAGTATTTTAGTGAATTTTTGAAACTAAGTAGATTAGTTGATACTTGGTATGTTTTTCTAAAATAAGTAGGCATCTACCTAATTAAAATTACTCTTTCGATATGATCATAAAAGTTATTGTAATTTACGCAAGATACAAACAAGTTGGCTTTTAAAACTTGAAACTATAAACTGTAAGTGCTGAATCATTTACAAAATTATTTCATAGCCACTGTATTGTATTATGTATTGTATACCTATAGTATGGTTGAGGATACCTAACAAGATTTTACTACTAAAATCTGATTCGATTCTTACTTGAATGCCAGAAATGTCCAGTGAAACTATGTAAATATTTTTATTAGTGTTCAGGTTGCTCATTTGAGCTATTGCCATTTTCTTTTTAAATCGTTATTAGCAAAACCTATATCTTCTTTTTCAAGGGCTTTTTTGTCGGTACGTCATAACTTCCTTCATACTTTGTCAATATACATAAATGTAGCATTATTTGAAAGCTTTTCTAGATCGTTACACCGGAAAAATATACAAATTACTCACATTACCAGAGGTTTTTCGAAAATTTACGATTGAAAATCAAGGTTGCGCGAATACTTCGCACCGGTCACTTAATCTGACTAAAATTGCTTTTCTTTCCGTAGTAGGTATTAGCATCCCTAAAAGTCTTATTACTGCATTCATAAACCGGATAATATTTAAAATTATTTCTAAATTCTTATTGTTTTTGTTACAAATGTCTTGTTATTTTTAAAATAAGTAGGTACCTACTTAATTATATTTCCCAAACAAAAGTCATCAAATGACCTCTCCCGCTCTGGGCGGAAGGGCGTGTTAGTCTTTTACTGCCTAAACCCCACACATGTTCCTTCTTTTGCCTGTGCGTCCCGGCCACGGTTTCTTTTTTAACCAACCCGCAACCCTGGCCCATCTTCAGATACCCTTCCATCCATCCATTCTTTTCCACCCATTTATGTAAACTTGTACATATTATTATTTTAGCTCTTTAATTATTATTATTATCTTCCAAGCCTTTTCCAAAGTCTGTTGTCGACTTCCAGTCTAACCGGAGTCAGCTGAATACTATTGTTTTACATGCAATATTGATTGCCTATCTGACTTTCTTTTTTGGGACAAAACCCGCCACACTGTTCCCAACCCACTGCAACTCCTGAAAGCCAGAATCAACAGTGGAGACCGCCAGAAAAACGCCGAGCAATGAAGCTCGACGAGTCCCGGAGAAACGATTCAACTGTCTTGGGTCCCGCAACGAAATTAATCAGAAAAGAATAGCGGAGGAGTAAGAAAAAATATATTTTTCCACTTCCCTCCATAACAAGCAGGAGACAGAACAGAACTAGGCCAATCGGCACAAAGGGATATTATTGCAACTGGGAGAAGCCCAGATTGCCAAGCACCACGGAATAAAATTTGACAAAGTTAATGGATACTAAGTAGGTATGTGCTGTTACAATTGATTCCAATAATAGCCTATCTGACTCTGAAATTATGTAAATACTTACCTACTATAAAACACTACAAACAAAATAAAAAACATAACTCTTCTAAAGAAGCTAGATGAACGGTCCCAATTTTTCCTTCCAATGCAGAAGAACCGGCATAAAATGCCACGGTTACTATTTTTAATAATAATAAAAAAAAAAAACAAAATTAGAGTGAGTAATCTTTGTGCGCTATAGTCGGACACGGTTTTTTTGGCAATAACACCGTACATTATGCCAGTGTCTACTGTGTGGTTATTTAAAAGTTAGAGATAAGTCCTCGTTTATACTTTGTTTAGTAATCGGGGGACTTCATACGTGGACTGCGAGATTTCTATGGCTCCTCAGTACCCCCAGGCAGGCACTTGATAAAATAAGAAATTTTCTATAAATCTAAAGCCTACAAGGCCTAGAAGTGTGAGGAATATTTAAAAAGTATGACTGCCATTAAAACCACTAATAAATGGTCGGACTTTGTCTGTACATAATGTTAAGCAATAGAAAGATGATGTTTAAGTAAGTATGTAAAAATATACATCGTAATTTGAAAGCAGTTAAAAGACATTTACGTAGTTATTATGGACACAGTTAAGTATATCATGTCTTTAAATGCTGATTTATTTTGAGGGTTTCATGTGTATTTATGTTACAACTAGCTTTCCGCCCGCGGCTTCGCCCGCGTGGAGTTCGGTTATATCGCGCTTTTTAGATTTCCCTCGGGAACATCATATTTTTCGGGGATAAAAGGTAGCCTATGTTCTTTCTCAGGATCCAAAGATTATCTGTGCCAAATTTCATCAAAATCGGTTGAGAGGTTTAAGCGGGAAAGCGTAACAGACAGGCAGACAGAGTTACTTTCGCATTTATAATATTAGTAGGTACCTATGGATGAATAAACTATGTAGGTAAGTAACAACTCCGTATCAAGTAGAAAAACAATGATTGTTACAAATAATTTTATAGCCTTCCGTGCATAATGTACTTTTTATTTAAAGTACGTTGGTTACTTAGTATTGATGAAGCACTTCCAGTATGGGCGTATTTGGCTATGTTAGGTCATTATGTATTCGCAAAACGCACATAGCAACGTTATGTTTTTAAGAGAAGCAAATTAAATGATTCTTCTTTTGTCTCGTGTCTTGAAATATCTGACGGATGCATTTTGTTGTAACATTTGGATTATTTATTAATCTGTCAATTAGGTATCTCGTTTTCTTGCCTAGGATTTTTCATTGTGTTTAAGAACATTGTTAGTATAAAGTAAACGTTCTTATTCATGTGAAGTTTGCAGTCAAAGAATAGAAATTAGTATAATAAAATGGAATAGAATACTACTCCTACTTCATGGACAGCCCTCTGTACAGAGCTTGCATGGAGGCTGATGAGACAGTTGGGCATGTACTCTTCGAATGTAAAGGCGTCACCCAAATTAGAAGTAAAACCATAGGGGCACCAAGATCTTAAACAGATGTTCACAACAAGCCAGAAGACTTAATGGGCTTCTGGAGGGAGGTGGGCTGGTTGGAATAACCACCAACAGCTGCCATGGCTCACGTGCAATGGTCCACTGGAAGGACGAAGTGCGGAAACCAAACCCGTAATACAGAACATGGAATAGAACATAATAACATATATAAAAGAATATTTTTATTGTATCATCATTATTATCAACCTTTTTATCGTCCCACTGCTGGGCGCAGGTCTCCTCTCATACAGAGAAGGATTGAGCGTAATCACCACGCTTGCTAAATGCGGGTTGGCGATTTGAGACTTAAAGTCCAGGTTTCCTCAAGATGTTTTCCTTCACCTTCAGTCATTGTATACCATTGTTACATACCGAAAAACCGGAAAGCCGCTGATGCAACCGGGATAAACTCTAAGATGATGATGATGACATACGGTAACACAATGCCGGTTTTATTGGTAAAAGCGATCTTTCAAGACAACAAATGCGTAAAATTTGCATTGGAAAACGTGCTTTATGAACATGTATAAGAGATATATAATAAGTATACCTACTAATAAATAATGTTCTTAAACACAATGAAAAATCAGTGGTAATAAAACGAGAAAAAACCTAATTGACAGATTAATAAATAAGCCAAATATTACAAAAACATGCATCCGTTGCTTTGGATATTCCAAGATACGAGATAAAAGAACAATTTATCAGTAGGTGCTCTTATCCGCGATTTCTTTTACACTCTAGGTTCACTGTTAAAGGTAATAGCATACAATAATTCATATATTTCTACAAAGATCTATTATGTATGTGGCTGAATAATGATCATCTAAATTCTTTAACATTAAAAATGGTTATAGACACAGACTCCTGTAACACAGGTAAGTAACAAGCTTCAAAATAAATGCATAGATCTCTTTTTCAATATAACTTTATTATTAACCTCGAAATATTTAGATCACCTCCTAATGTAATCAAAATAAACCTTTTTAGAAATGAATAACGCTGTAGGTAGGTACCTATAATAGTTTAGTACTTACTTCAAATAGACCTAAAGTACCTACATATCTATTTTTATAATAATATGAGTAGATACTTATCTTTTTATTGAGTTTCTTCTTTTCATTTAATACTTACTTAAATTGTCTTCTCCATCTAAGGGGCAGAAAATTAGGTAAACATTAAAAATAATTTTATCAAATAATGAGTCTGATAAGTAAAGTCAAGTGTTCGAATTTGCTTTTAATGAAATAATTCTTTAAACGATAATATTAATCGATATTATCGCGATTGGGCTATCAGAGGTACCTACTTTATCTTAAGGATGATTAATTGTTAAAAAAAAAACATTTTGTTAAATAATTCAGTACCTACGTAGGTAGTCCCTGTTGCAAATGAATTCGTGACTATTTTGAAAATGGCTACCGATATTTCGGATAGAATCGGTGACCTAGTGGTAGGTATAAGCCGCGACTTACTTACCTGTAGGTCGTAGTATCGAACCTCTCTAAAGCTTTCATCATCATCGTCAACCTTTTTTATCGTCCCACTGCTGGGCACAGGTCTCTTCTCATACAGAGAAGGATTGAGCGTAATCACCACGCTCGCTCAATGCGGGTTGGCAATTTCAGACTTAAAGTCCAGGTTTTCTCAAGATGTTTTCCTTCACCTATAATCAGTCATTGGTGTCTAATATATGCTTAGAAAATACATATAACTTAGAAAAGCTACATTGGTACTTGCCTGATCTTGGCTTTAACCATCAGGCGCTTTACTTTGTGTATATTATGATTGCTCTCAAAATGGTGAAGAAAAACATCCTGAGGAAACATGTCCTAGAACAAAAAAAAAAAAATCTAAGTACCTATCTAAGACATGTGACATCTACCACTGTGCCAGTGTGATTGTCTCACGGCCTGGTAGGAGGCCTGAGCTGTGAGAGGGAGTGCTCTCACAGCTCAGGCCTCCTCTCGCCGAGAGGAGTGTGTCCCACCAGTGTGGTCCCAAATATTTTCGGAGATCAAATGGCAGTTATCATAGCCTTAAGAAGGTTCACAGTATATTTTTAATGTCTTTGCTCACAGTCCCATCACAGTCTCAATCTGTCAAAAGCACCTCCTATTTTCCCTACATTTTAACAGGTTTTAGACGTTTGTTAAAGATAAGACATTGATTATGTTTTGAATGTTTTAAATTACGAGAATTGGCCTTTTGAAGTTCTTAACTGCTAACTATTATCATTCCATCCCTGATTCCCGGGCATGACGAGCAGCAGGTCAAGCTACCCGAAACTCTCAAATATTCCCAATCACACTTGAGCCTTAATGCTTTTATTATATATTTTACTTAGAGATAAAGTTCAAAATCTAATTAAGAAATCTGACAGATGGTAGTAGCATAGTAGTTAGTAACATATTGGGTGGTGGTTATAGGTACGTTGTGGTATCGTTACCATAATCCACAACAGACTGGCCATCCTTGTGTAGCAATAAGTCACGGACAGAAATATCCATTTGGACTTGTTCGACAGGTGAAAACCGACCTCCCAACAGACACCGAGGCCCGCTTGAAATATCATTTTGTCTCTGTCGTCTTCAATTGATTGACCAGAAACATAACGATGTTTTAAATTATCACTAAATAACAACAATACGCATTTTTTCATTTTAATACAAGAACACTCAAAGGGCAATTCAGACGCTGCATCAGTTTTTACTGCGTGATCAAATTAAAAATGAGGAGATCCGCAGAAGAACGGGAGTAACTGTCATAGCCCTAAGATGCAACACTTAAGTTGCAGTGGGCCGGACTCATTGTCCGTAGGACTGATGCCCGATGGGCCCAACGGATTCTCGCGTTGGGACTTCGCACCGGAAGACGTAGTGTGGACCGCCGACCTGGTAAAGGTCGTCGGAAAACCGCTGCATGCGGGATGCGCAGGACCGGTCGTCGTGAAGATCCTTGGGAGAGGCCTATTTCCAGCTGTGGACGTCTTTCGGCTGAAATGATGGTGATCATGATGAAAAATACGCGGACATAAAGATACCATGCCCATTGGCTTTCCTTTTTCGTAGTGTTTTGTTTATTAGTACACAAACGACGGCTTATGTCTCTTTAGCTTCTGGCATTATTCCTTATTCCCCTTTTACGGCATTAAAGGGAAGGCTCTCGCATTCCTTGTCTGCAACTAAACGTGTTTTCAGTAGGTTTCTATAAAGTTAGTCTAGTAGGATTTTCAGAACCAACCTACAGAACTTGTGTATGATGTATCAGTCGGGTATTAGACATATCCTACATTAAAATCCACGTATGAAATAGTGAAAGGTTTAGTACCTACTATAGACTTTGTTTATGTGGAATCTAAGTACCTATGTCTTACTCAGAGATCATCTATATTTATCCATACTAATATTATAAATGCGAAAGTAACTCTGTCTGTCTGTCTGTCTGTCTGTCTGTCTGTTACGCTTTCCCGCTTAAACCTCTCAACCGATTTTGATGAAATTTGGCACAGACAATCTTTGGACCCTGAGAAAGAACATAGGCTACCTTTTATCCCGGAAAAATATGATGTTCCCGAGGGAAATCTAAAAAGCGCGATATAACCGACCTCCACGCGGGCGAAGCCGCGGGCGGAAAGCTAGTATTATAATAAACAAATAGTATGCACTTCTTCACTTCCTTCTCTGTATGAGAGGAGACCTGTGCCCAGCAGTGGAACGATAAAAAGGTTGATGATGATGCACTTCTTGAAACCAATTCTTGAAAACTAAAATGTTTCTGTTAAGGATTTTGTTGTGGTACTACTTCTTTACAACTAAAATATGTACTAGAAAATGGTGATGGGTTGGGATTTTGAGGGACTTTACGTATTTTAAAGTACCTATATAAAGTGTTAATTCTCAGCCAAACTAGAATAAATTACATTTAATTTGATTAATGTTAGGTTACCTTTTTCTTTAAATATCTTACTTACTGTGAAAAATGTTAATTATATTAATATCTGTTACTTTATACACTTTTTTGAGAGTTTGGACGTTTGTTACTCAGTCACGATCATTAACTTTGATATTGACTACTTTGCAAAACATTAATAATCTCCAAAGGAAGAAAAAGCAGGTATTTTTTAAATTTTCTTTGACATAATATTATGAATCATCAAGTCTCGTAGTTTGCTACCTATAGTAACCTTTGATGTATTATTCAATTTATTTATCTACCTACTCATATAACATAAAGAGCCAAAATTATATGTCATTTATATAAATTGTTTAGTGTGCACACAATGGCATTAATACACCTCTATTATATATATGATAGCGCATATATTTGGCATGTCCATGAAGTTCTTCTATTGTTAACACATAGCTGGGAACTCACTAATATAATACTCTATGGGTGTGGCGATGGGGTATCAAGTTTCATATTTGTACACCTAGTATGAAATGTCAACAATTGCAACACTTTATGAGCTTGTAAAATGTCAAACGTGACACGAAAAGACAGATCTGGTTATGAAATCAGTCCAGGACATGTATAAATCAGTTTTTGCAAGCATTCACTCTTGTAAACAGTACCTATATCTTGTATGTGAATACCTATGTACATAGTGTTCATATTGTGGCTCAAGTCCCGTGTGGTACCGGGCATAGAATAGTAGGACCATCCCATATTCTCCCGTGGGTGTCGTAAGAGGAGACTAAGGGAACTCTCACCAGGAAAGCGGGCAGCAGCGCTTCTCCTGTGGAATAACAAATTATTGCGATCTTCAACCCGCCTGCCAAGCGTGGGGATTATGGCCTTAGTCCAACAGTGGACCTCTATATGCTGCGAAGAAGATATTGTGGCCGGTTATTATAATTATTATTTTTGATTTATCTGGCATACCTACCTACTGGAAAGCCATACGGTATTTGCACAAATAGACCAAAAATCACTTTATGTGCTGTTTATAGGTAGGTAAGCTATTCTGTGTGCGATGGACATCGAACAAATGGCAATGGATTTCGCACGTTCACGCAGCGTGCAAGTGCAGCATTTCTCCATACTTAGCATCATTCCCTCCATATTGCGCATACCTAATCCCTGCCAGACGATGTTGATGTTGTCACTTTACATTGATACGCCGTCTAAAAGGTGTTGGTATATCTTGGAGTATTAAACAAATATTTCTGACGCAGATAAAGATATCTCTGGAAGCTTTTCGGTAGTAATAAAAATCACTGCTCGGTTGGCTAACAACGCTTAATACCCGGTTATCGCTTATCGCGGCGGTTCAAGTGTTGTTTGCATCTTATCACTTAATCAAATTGGGAGCGTGTCGATATCGCAGACGTATTTGATACCACACCACTATTATCTTAATTGATTGTCTATTTTTTGACAAAACACCGGCTTGGATTTATCGTGTGTAGTTCTTTGATGTCGACTTAAATGGCTTCATGGTATCCATATATCTTATAAAATAAAAAATATAATAAGTTAATTTCATATAATTTTGACTTAGGTACATTTCATATCAAGGAGTCTCCATTTGGGCATACTATAAATGCTTGTAGGTAGTTGACGGCCCCGCTCTCCCCTACATTACAAATAGTTAAGCAACAAATAGAGAAAAACATTAATATGTGTCCTTTTTAAATAAGTATTATTTAAATAGTAAGTGCCCCTCTTTTATCAGCACTAATTATGTTTTATCTTCCACAGATACGTGCAATATGAACTGGTCGACAACCACCGCGTCAAGTTGAGGCCCACAAAGAATCCAAACAGTGGGCCGATTGCTCTTTAGTTCGGGTTTATCATACACCAAGCCAAGACTTTAGGAATGTTGATAGGGGAGTGGACTTATAGTGCGTGTGTATAAAAGCGATGCATGGTGTGTGAGGTCGGATCGGCCATGGACATGAGTGGAGAGGGCGCGGGGGCGGGGGCTAGCGCGCTGCAGCAGCGGTGGTACGAGGGCCGCGTCAACGGCAGTCCCGCGGCCGGTGACGTCAACGCCGATGCCAATGGCGACGGCTTCTTCCACTCCCCGTTGGAAGGCGGCCATCACAGCCGCGCCCGCTACTACCATCAACAGATGCACGCCCCCTACTCCGCCGCTGTCGGCTCGCACGGTAAGTTCTTATTACAAGTCTGCTCTACCAGTCATACCTACTTTAGTTTTGTATAAAGTTCTACCTGTAGACACTCCATTATCAACAGTGATGTTGCTTTGCAACCAGCGTGCAGTACTTAGAACAGAAAGTTGGATGACTGCGGAGTCGAAAGCCGGTCCCAAGTTCACAGCACCCGTTTAATTGATAATACTGCCTAATCTCTAAATCACTCGCATTACATACAATTTACGAACATTGGCTCTCAGAACTGGACGTCGTAACAATTAAACACGTTAAGCGGACGTCTAATTCCGCGAGCGAAACTGTCAGAATTAAGCAAATTGCTCCCACGAACGGTAGGCAGCTCGTCCATCTGACGTTATCGCACATCAGACGATATCTCTCCAAAACTCCACAATTAATTCAACGGACCCGACCAGTCAAAATCGCCATTCTGTAAGGTGACAGCTTAGGTAAACACGATCTAAAATGGGCCCCACTCGTAAAGGAAAAAAAATGATTCCATACTTTTTGTTTTTTCTTTTGAGGTTTAAATTTTATGGCGGCTATAAAGATTTTCGTGGGGACAGGTGGCTCTTCTTTATATTCAAACTACTTCGACGGCCGAGTACAAAAGTTCGTCTATACCGTGGTGTGAGGGACTAGATTGGCATGTGGACGGTATGGGAACGATTAGAATTTATTTAGCGGTCCGTCGGTAGTGATGCGACACTTAAGAAACTGTGTCACTTCTCGGAATCGGAACTGGGAATTGATTTCGTCGCGTTCACAGCAGTTATGTGTGCTAGTTTATGTGTGTCGGGGGCTCACTGGACACGGGCCGACCGCCCGCCATCCTCTCGGGCTGGGTCCTGTTTGTAAACCCACACTGTTAACGTGTTAGTGTCGAAGTCCGATGCGGCTTCTTGTCGCTCTGATTATATCTGAATCTGTTAAATTCGTCCGTCGACACACGGCGGCTTTTCGATTAGGTTACTTACATATAAAATTATGTGAAACATTGATTCCCACAGACAGATAAGTAAATTAAAAAATATTAACCGAATATCGCTGCTCACTTTTGTTATCTCTCATATTAAATAAGCACGGGTTACTTGAATGTTTTGGAATGTTTCTCTTTGTAGAAGCGGTGCCTCATCGCGGAGCCAGCTCCATGGAGTTATAAAAAGTGTATTTAACCGTGTTGCGACGAACATAAATTTACTACGATGACAACTCGGATCGTTTTCACTTTGGTCACTAACTTTATTACCAAGTTTATCCCTCTCCGCGTCACCAGCATATCTCACATTATTATAGCTATTTTATTTACGAATTAAACTGCATGAACGTGTTTGAAGTGTGTTCATATAAAACTGCTCGTGATCATAAAGTATCTAAGAACAAGAAGTCATCTAGAGTTAAAGAAAACAATTTATATTAATTTGGGTAGAATTCTTTGGGCTGTGGTGGTGAGCTAATGAAATGTTTTTTTTTTTAATGACAGCTCGGTTGCTATGGTGACGGGAGTGTCTCTGTAACGCGATACGACCGCGTGTTTGACGCGCACTCCCAATTTATGGTTTAGTGAAGCGATTGATGACATAGTGGAAATTATTTATTCCACTGAGAGAGTTTCACTTTTATTGTTGTTTTTATTCGGTTTAACTTCTGAAATGTTACACCTATTGCGCGATACCTACTTAATGGAGGACGGGTTTATATTTCATGTGATTTGTGGACGGACGACAAATGAAAATAAAACTGTCTGGTTCTCAAGGTTTTTTTTTGTTGAATTGAATGGTTCGGACGTCATGAGATTTCCGACGCATTTAAGAAATATTTATATTTCTACTTCTTTATTTAACTAGTTCTATTTACTTATTGTTATTTAAATAAAAATCGTACTTAGTTATTATTGCTCATTGTATGCAAAACGTTGATTTTTTGTTATAAGTACCTTTTTAAAAACTTTTAAATACTACACAATAGGTGAAGGAACAAAAATTGCTCAAACGCATTTCAGCTATCCTATTTTAATTTCTCTTTATACAATTATTATTCTTAAAGTCTTATTTCCATCCTTAATCACTCTTGAAAGCAAACATATGAAAGAAAACAAACAAAACAATCGCATTATTCAATCCCATGTTCTCTATCGACTCATCGCCAATTTCACACCTATTGAGCAATGACAAACATCTGGCTACTCGTAATCTCCACGAAGATAACTGAAATACAGCCTTATCAATCCCACATAGAGCTTACATTTCAATGTCCCATTTCTCTACAAAAAATAGTAATTGTTATGATACGTTGTTTTAAATTACTAGCTTGTGTGTAGTTACGCAATTCCACATGTGGATAAGTGGATGGAAATTACTACTGAACTGACCTGTTATGGACAACAAATTGTAGTTAGTTACGACGTTCCTATGAAAAATGATAGCCTTCAGTTGTAAAGTCTATTTGTTTCTATTCCTGTGTTGTTTTTGCTACAAGTCTGTAGACTGGAATGTTTATGCAAAAGAAACTCATAAAAATCCCATGCAGGTCCTAACACTTACAGTTTCGCTTGGCTGAATAATGTGGTTGAGTAAAAATGTAGGAACTAGTAGGTACGTATGGTAAAACATGAGCAAACAAGTAGCCGGCCGGCATGGCGGCAGGACCGAACGCCAGACGTTCATTTGTTTTTTTATTATTCCTTTAACACAAGTTTACATCACTAGACGGGAGAAAATGAGATTTTTTCAATTACCGCGTTCTGTTGGTTAAATAAATGAATTTAGTAACGAGTGTGTCAGCACTGGTCGTCTGTCTGTCGTTCGAATGCCTTATCCACTACCCACACCCACCTTTCAATTCAATTGAACCACTTTTTAATTGATTAATACATTCTTTTGCAAATTCGTGTTGCCTATATATGCAGCTCGGCACATGTGTCAATTTTCAGTGACTCCAATCCTTCATATAGGAGTGCAACAAACCCTTATTATGGCAAGTAATTGTGCGAAACATGGCATAATTAAAAATAATTGAATGTCCGCGACATAAAAAAATAAAACATGAACAATTCCCACTAACATTATGATCCCACCTTTGTGTGGCTGTACAGCGCTCCCGTATAATGACTGCTGTTGTTTCCTCGTGCTTCTCTGTACATTTTCATTTACATACACTAGTAACGTACATACATTTGGCGAATGCAGCGTTTGTCACCGCAGGGGCGCTGTGTGCGTGCGCGGTGCGTGTGTGCGTGCGCTGCGTCCCGCAGATTGGCGCAATTAGTGCGCGGGGGTGGGGCCTGCGCCCGCGCACGCCGCGACATCTCCTCCCAGACGCACACTGCTGCGTTACCCGTAATCATGCCACAAAATAATGTTGCCATCAACGACGGTTAATTATTTCCCTCTGTACTTTGCAACCAGACCCATGGCTGGCGACATGCATAGTTAAACCGCATGAATTAAATATTTGCTAGAAAAACAACGGAGTTGAGAACCACACAGGCGTCTAAATTAGCACTTCTTTGCATTCTTTTTAACATAAAAGGTTTGTTTACCTATTATTCCATTAGCCTTGGTATTTGAACTATGTGGCTAGGTAGGCCTGTCCTAAAATCTATATTTGAAGTTAAAGTTTCCTAAAGATCTGAAAATTTGGTGGTCAGAGCGCGGGAGGAAAACCTGGTCCTGAAATACAGGGCTGCACTAGTTTAGGCTCCAGACCACTCTATTAATTTTTATTTTGTTTGTACCTTATTTTGATTATTGTGGAAAATAAACGATTTTTTACCTGCATTTTAATTAAAATGATATTCAGAATTAGGAGATTTAGGTAGTATAAGTATTGTTGATGCAGATAAATTGACATCGAATAGTAGAAAGTGTTAAAATAAGACTGCTATTAATATAATTTTAAACGCTTTTTGGTTAAAGTGAGTCTGGCTGGAAATATTTTTTGCTATTTTAAATAGGTAATTCTGCATTTAGAAACTAAAAATGGAACTCTAAAATGTTTTTAGAAAATACCTATGAGTCTGCTAGAATAACGATAATTGCATGAACATTTAATAAAACATAAGTAGGTACCTAAGTATTTAAATTCTGTAAGTACATAATAATGAGAAGAGCCTTTTGCTCTGCATTATCAGGCTATACCATTCCCGCGGCTGGGATAGAAGTTTATTCCCTCTGAGAGGGACTGGGTTATGGTCCAGTCCCTCTCAAAGGTCTGGGTTACAGTGGTACAACAATAGGCTGGTATTAACATTATAAATAGGTATGTAGGTACTTAGTTCTCAAAAGACTTTTATTCACGGTTGTACTTATTTCTTCTTGCATTTAGGGCTGCTACATAATCGATACGCGGCGGACAGTCGACAACGATCGGCAGAGAACGGAATAGCCAGCAGTTGTGGAACATAGCTACTGTAAAATAGACTTAAGTAACTTGCACTTGTGCGTCCATAGGTTACAATGAGTGTGGTCAGATTTTCTATATTTGTGAGGTTATTGGTAGTGTAGAATTTCTTAGATTATTTGTTTGTGGAGTAACAAGAGTAGTTTTATTTTTCATCTAAAATATTATCCTTGTAGTTATAACCTATACCTACCTACCTATGTCTAGGTAAGTAGGTATAGATAAAACTGGAATTAAAGTGTTAGTATCTAGTTTACACTAATTTCTTATACTTAACCAGTACCTACCTACTTACCTACTAATAGCTACTAAGTAGTACCAACTAGTACCTATTTAGGTACTAGTACCTACTTACTAGTTAAGTGACTGTATAAAATAAATACTAACTCTACCTACTATTAGGTATATTTAAGTCTTAATACATAGGCTCGAAGTAAAAGTAGAAAATAGAAAATGACAGCACTTGACGAAATTAATAAAATTTCATAGCAGAAATTAATGAAAAATATGTTTCAGTAGGTTTTTTTCGACGAAGATAGAGGAAAAAAAGAAAGAAGATCAAAAAAGGATCAAGATCAATTTTGACATAGGTACCTATTAGAAAAAAGTCTGTAGGTAACTAAGAGTTTTACTGCAGTGGCAGTTGCCTTAATTACAATTAGCGTTCAGTGTTTTTTTAATTATTAACAATTATTTAATTAAAATAGATACGTAGTTTCTTCAAAAATGTACCTACTAACTAAGTATCTACTTATTGTACTGAGGGTTACCACATTGTTTCAAACGCACCGCTGAATTTGACCAAAAATATTCAAAGAGATCAGATGTAAAGATAATAATTACTAAATAAAAATCGAAAGTAGACTTACCCTGCACAGAAGCACTTCACAATTAATTAAGTCAAACTGTCCGTTATACTGGCCCCTTATATTATTATTAGACGTCGCAATACATTTAACGGCAGCCATTTTGAGTTACGTTTGAATTAAGAAGCGTGGCACAATCTTCTCTCAGTGCAAGCCAGTGAAAGCCAAACAATATCTCAGGGATCATTTCCGTATTTTATATGGACATCTAGAACGTTTTTATTCTAGTCAGTCTCCATTCGTCAAAAAAAAAAATAGGTATCTTTAGTGACCTACATTGAATGTTGTTGAGAAAATTTGGCTAAAATTGTGAGGGCTCTCGGGGGTAGGCCATAACCTCGGCTGCGGGCAGAAGTTACCACCCATCAGACAAAGTCTTGCCGCCAAGCGATTCGTCGTGTTCCGTCATGATGCCTGGGGAAGCCGTACCTATACGTGTTGCGATGTGTGCCCGGTAGGTACGATGCGTACAATGTTGCTGTGTTGGGAGTTTAGTCGTGAAGGGTCTCCACATCAATCTCCCTCTGGCGCAGCATCGTTGGTCGTGTTGTTGGGTTTAACATTGCATAACCTCGCTCTACTGCCGTCTTCCTTCCTATTCACCAAATTTTTTGAGTGAATAGGCCCTTAATAAACTAGCGCGCTTTACCATCAACGATTGCATCACTGCTTACCATCAGGTGGGATTGCTGTCAAGCACTAGTAGTGCTGTCAAGCACACATAACCAATTTAAAAAAAAATCCTACAGGAGAATTGATATTTTGTTAATTTGTAGGCTGAAGCTACTCACAATGAGATGTCTAATAAAAACTTGTCAACCTTTTTTTTTGATATTTCATCTCGTAGTTGACCATTAGAGGCCGTGACTACTTAACCGGACTTTCTTGTACACCTAAAACTAAATTAAAATTAAGGCGAGTATGCACTAAGGGCACCCCCTGTGGGGTACGAACCTCGGCTTAGGGCGTCGCTAGAGAGGAAGCAAGGGAACTTGTCGAACGTACAACACTCTAGCAAAGTGAAAAATCATAAAAAGCGTCATGATTTTTTTTTAGAATCATGACTAAAACAAAATTTGCACTCACATAACATAATCAGCCTATAATGTTCCCACTCCTGGAACACAGGCCTCCTTTTTGTGAGAGTGAGTGGGGCATAATCTACCCCGCGGGCCCAGTGCGGATTAGTAGATGTCACATGTCTTCTAAGTTTTCGGCTCTAATTGTCATCATGTTTCCTCACGATCTTTTCCTTAACCGTTAAGCACTCAACCTGTTCTAAATGGTCTTTCATTGAAATTCCTAGACGAAATGGAAATTAAAATAACATCCAGAAATTGCCCAATACCAGTTGCCAAAGTAAGTAACATAGGTACATCAGGGTAATTGCGCAACACACTATCAGTAGGGGTTTCATTTTGACAGTTCAACAACATTCATTGCTTTATTTACGTTGTTGAGCAGACAAAACTTCGAAGACATGGAGCAATGGATTAGCAATATGGTTCGAAATGATTCCAACTGATAGTAATACAGTTTTTACTTAAAAGCAAGCTATCAGTTTTTCAATTGGTCAACCCGTATCTACCTACCGCACGGGAAAAGTAGAGGTGAGCAAAAACTTACTTAGGTAACACTGTTAAGTTACTTTGGTCTATTAGACCCCACATGTGGAAGCACTTAGGTAATTTAGTTTTTACCTTTTATCTATTGTGCATAAGTAGTTAATGCAACTTAGAAGTGCTTTTGAGTAAGAAAATACTAGGTACTTACTTATTGGCAGGAACAATTAAGGTAATCTAAGTACATGTAAGGCAATAGGTAATGATTTTTTTTAAAGTTCATGAATGATGTTACCATTGTACTAATTATTTAATAGACAAGCGAGAGATTATTAAACTAAACACATCCTGTCATATTCTAACTAAGGTTTAAGCCATGGACCACAGAATTGCTGTCTAATCTAATAATATTAAAAGAAATCATAAAATTTTTGTATGTTTGTTTAATAAGCGTTCATGCTAAATATCTGACCGTGTGACATGGTTACACCATGACTATGGGTAACAATATTTTTTTTTTAAATATAAGCAGTAAAATACGGCAAACGCATCATTTACTATAAATTTCTCAATTAATCCAGTTTTCCCGATTTCACTTCTAAACTTAATACAAGTTTTACCTTTTACATACAGTTCAGCCATTAAACAATAACATACTGTAAAGTTCTACCAACAAAGTATTAAACAAACCAACAAACAATCCACGGTAACAATCAAACAACAACGCATATAATTATCGATTGCTGGCCACTAACAAACAACTAGAAAACACGGTTTATTGACGTTCGCGCGAGTTAAAAGTTTGGCGTGCTTCCGTAGCATCGATCGAGCGGGAAAACAGTTGACCTAATTACTTAAGTTTTTAAATTACCACACATTTGTTCTTTGTCTAGAACTTTAGTTCTTAATGTTCGTTTTATTTTAAGCTGTGTTGTTAGTTAAACAAATAGTGCACTTGGTGGAGTTTGTAATGTGTTACGAAATTGGTGGTGGATATTATAGTACCACTTTGTGGGTCTGATATCATGCTTTTAGAGTTATTATAGGGTTGTAACGTAGACTTTTTTCTATTGAAATTGGGTTATGTTTTCTTATTCAGTCAGCAAAAACAGAAAAAAGATGTAGACTACATTTTTTGTGGAAACGGCAGTCAGCACTTTTCGAACTAAGTCTAGTAAGTTAAAAAAAGACAGTGCTCCAAAACTCACGTCCTTCATCACTTCTTAATGCTTTCGCTGGGAAGAAGTTGCGCAACAAATTCCTCAGCAACACAACTGTCTGTTTAGTTAGCAAATATTTGATTGTGTACAATATTAGGTATGTTAAGCAATTAACATTACAAAACATAGAAAAAATAGTGGTCATTCAGAATCCTTCCACACAAGAAACGTATTTCTTTTACAGCGACATTAGCTAGGTTTTAATTAAACTTGGTAGCTTAATGCTGCAGCTAAGTCTACTATTTTTTTTTAATAGTTATAAATTAGTGCTTGACTGCAATCCCGCCTGATGGTAAGCAGTGATGCAATCGTTGATGGTAAAGCACACTAGCTTATTAAGCCTATTCACTCAAAAAAACTGAGTGAATAGGAAGGAAGACGGCAGTTGAGCGAGGTGATGCAATGTTTAACCTAACAACACGACCAACGATGCTGCGCCAGAGAATGACACAACAACATTAGGCACATCGTACCCGGCACACATCGCAACACAACTGCTCAGACCCGTCCACCGTACGGCTTCACCAGACATCATGCCGGAACACGACGAATCGCTTGGCGGCAAGATTTTGTCTGGTGGGTGGTAACTTATGCCGGCGGCTGATGTTGTTGCCTACCACCGAGAAACCACCACTAAACTAATTATATCACAAATTAAAGGAACTAGAAGAGTTCTATCCAGCCAATAAACATTATTTTAATTTCTACTTAGCAACCCTACGAATTTACATATAAAGGAGACTGGTCGGATTGAGAACCATTGGATACATTTGATTACCTCTGGCTTACCATTCTAATCTAAGCTAATTAATATTTAAATGTGCTTACGTCATGACAATGTATTTAATACAATGGGCAACAGAGTTCCCAGCGTATTTTTTATCCTAATCGGTCATTATTAGGCCCCGTACAAAAAAATAATGCCGGTACAGCTCGCTCGAATGCACCCGACGCCGTTCACCAAAGAACTTAATGTATTCATTTTGCTTTTATATCTTTCGCGTGATTAACTTTGATTGATTGCATCCAAATATTGATATTTGATATTAAATTCTGGCGACCGCTTCGCGACTGAGACGGAAGTACACAGTGACATGGGACGAAAAAGGACGGCACAATATTTTCCGCGCCGTTCGCATGATAATGAATAGTAATTGCCTATGGGACACGTTATGTTAGGAAGTGTTTTTCTAAAGCGACAAAAAATCCCAGTAATGAAAATGATATCTGCCACTTGAAATTAAAAGTAATTGCGTTTTTTGTGAATTGTGTATTATCATAAAACTTAATGTTCTTTTAAGCTTTATCTTTTTATTCACGATCAAGTTATTATCAGCTTGACGCTTAATGTGCGCATGCTCATAATATTATGTTAGTGTTAAGTTTTCAAAGTTAATATCTAAATGTCATATTTACCTTATCGTATCAAGTTGCGATACACTTGGCATGTAGCAAAAAAGGTAAACATGCTGCATTATTCAATGTTGCACTGAGAAAAATGTTTTTCAAAATGTATTCTTTCTTCTATCCTTTTGATGTTCGTTCCTTCATTGCATGTCTTCACATTAGGTACTAACGCTCTTTAATTACGTGGTCTGCCCAAGTTAGAGGCTGGCAGGGTATGTTTCCGGTCGATTGCCGCGCTGAAGGTGATGCGCGCCGAGCTTGATGGATGAAGCCAGCGCAGGCGCAGGCATGCGGCTCAGCCACATGAATTCGTGTACACAAATGCCAACTTTATTTTTCTTCCCGTAACGATAGATTTCTAGCTCATAAGTCTCTTATATCAAGTGAATAAGATTGATAATCGACTGTAGCCAGTTTTAGACAACTTTGAACTCCTAACTAGTGTAGATGAGTCGGTGGTTTTGTCACGATTTGTCATACATCGATATGCGGTTACGGACGTCCCTAGGAATGGTTACAGCTCAAAATTTAAGCAGAAGTTATGACAAAAATGTCGTGGGAACGGCCAACGAACTGTGGCTGTACTCTTTTTAATTGATTGGGCAGAATGTCCGAGTAATGGCGATCGTGCCACAACAAAATAACTTGTTAACTGAGCGACTACAATAAACTGAGCCTTAATTATTAATTCACGATTTATATATATCTTACTGTGTTTTATAGACAGTGTATCTAACAATAAAAGATAAGAGAATCGTTAGTTAAACTGATGAGATAACAACTATAAATAAAGTATAAAGCAGTTACCTCAGGAGCTTGTTGTTTTTCAACTCTCGACTGTTACGAACACAGTTAGCTGTGTGCCCGCTCTTGCTTTTTTGTTTTAGGTGAACAGATTACAAGTGTATCGGGTTCGCAACCGAGTATACCTAAATAGTAGGTACATTGGGGTAGCCTGTCATTAAACCTTACGTTAACCTGCGAATGAAATAGGTACATAATATATTGAAGATTCTGTTGATCAATTTGGTTTAGTCAATTAACTGTTGTCCTTTTAACAATTGGAGCGTTTTCTAATACCAATGAAATTAATAATAAAGATCTGTTTGAGAAATTGTGGTAGAGTAGAGTGAATAGGCTCCTAATAAACTAGTGCGCTTTACCATCAACGATTGCGTCACTGCTTACCATCAGACGGGATTGCGCTCAAGCGCTAGTTTATAATTTATAAAAAAAAGAGTAAAAAAAATCTGTTGTAGTGTAAATTGCCGAGAATTTCAGATTTATATTTTCATTAACATTGTGCGTTTCTTTTACTTTATAAAACATTTAGGGCGTAGGGCGTGAGCGTCGCGGCGCCGTTCCGAGTGGAAGCCTATTTTCGCAGCACATTACCGAGGATGAATGATTTCCTGGCCAGCCATGATTTATGCCCCACTGTTCTGTACCGGCTACCAAGGGCCAGTGACATAGACTCATTACCGCAACGCCTGTAAAGAATGGACACTCCTTTGTGCAAGGAAAGTGTGGCATTTGTCTTTCTTTGTACTTTTGAGTGTAGATAACCATCGCTTTGGATACCCGAGCTTTATTAACTGATTACTATCAGCTACTGAAAGTCGGTATATTGATTACAACAGTCATTTTGGTGAAATCAGGAATCTGTTTCTATGAAAATAATCCATACTAATATTATAAATGCGAAAGTAACTCTCTCTGTATGTCTGTCTATCTGTTACGCTTTGCCGCTTAAAGCACTCAACCGATTTTGATGAAATTTGGCACAGACAATCCTAAGACCCTGAGAAAGAACATAGGCTACCTTTTATCCCAGAAAAAATTGATATTCCCCAGAGAAATGTAAAAAGCGCGATGTAACCGAACTCCACGCGAGCGAAGCCGCGGGCGGAGAGCTAGTGTTTTTATAAGGTAAAACATGTCATTTTTTGTATGTTTGTTTGTGACGCTTTTACGCCAAAATGGCTAAACAGATTTGGCACATGCAAAGTCCGTGATATGGAGAAGGACATAGGCTGCTATTCAAATGAAACTATAGGCAACAATTAGTTATAAATAATAAGATTTAATTTAAACAAACAGTGTTTTTAATCTTGTAATTTTATAATGTAGCCGTAATGACGCATCTGAATTATTCGGTCGTTAATCTTTGTCGGGACGCAAGTACCGCTCGCTCACCACAGATTCTTAACAACAGAGGGCAAATTCTAATAGAGTTAAGGCCCAGTTTAAAATGTATTTAAGTTTAAGAATAAATTAACTTCTTTATTGATTGGGCTGTAAAAAAGATGGGTTTTACTTGAAACGTTTTATTAATTTTCTCAGTGAGTGCACTTGATTGCGAATCTAAATTTCTATTGGTTAAGCTTGATAATAAAACAAAAGCGTCGTTTTTTTACTTACATATATTTGCGGAAGCGAATGTTTTTCATTAGTTTACAGCTCATTACATATGTAATTACAATTAATGAATGTTGGTACTCTTACTGTAATTTAATTAATTGAAGCGGTTAATTAAATTAAAAGATAACGTTTGTAGTGTTGATTATTAGAGTGCCTGTGTAACCTAGACTATTAACGATTGTGTACAAGGGAGACATTCTTTTACACTTTTCTTTTAACTGCTACTATTGAACCTAAAACTTAAAATAATACAATTGTAAGGTGTAATCTCTCAGAACATGTATGAACTCCCCTAATTACTAAACTAAGTAGGTATATACTATTTTTTTTTTAATTTAAAAACTAGCGCTTGACCGCAATTCCGCCTGATGGTAAGCAGTGATGTGATCGTTGATGGAAAAGCGCGCTAGTTTATGAGCCTATTCACTCTAGCCTTGAAGACACTCAAATTGTAGTGTGACGAAAACACCGCCGCTGGCAAATTGTTCCAGTCCCTCGATGTACGCGGTAAAATGCCCCTAAAACCTAATGTTTCATGTAGATGTGCTTGGGTAGTTTGTAATTCAAAGTAGCCGGGGATGATTCGATCCCAAAAATCTGACTTGCCCCCCCTAGACCAGAAGCTGGGTACGCCCTCGTGGGTTAGCAGGTATGTTTAGGCGCTATGAAATGAAAATATTGAGTTTCTTTAAGAGACTACGATGTGACAAAAGTTGTAGAACCAGTAGTCCTAGTAGGTATGAGTTTTCATTACAAGACTCGATCGTCGATATCGAGCGCGTTTGACTCATCGATTGGCCCGCTTTAAGGTTGTAAGAACTCTCAACCAATCAGAGCGCCAAACGCGTTCGATATCGACGATCGAGTCTCGTAATGAAAACTCATACAGAAATGGCTTTAGCATTATTGTGGCAGCAGCCATGTCTGTTGGATAGATATTTTAGAAGTTTAGAGACTGCCAATTCACAGGCATGTAGCTACAACTTACACTCCAAATAATGTCGATATTATGAAACTGTAATTGTGGTATTATAAAACATAGTATAACCCAACACTATAAGATAAAGAAATGTTATATAAGAGCTATAAGAGTATAAAATAAAGAAATGTTCAATTGTTAATTCAAATGACCAATATTGTTCTTAAATAATTTGTACCTACGCCTTGCAAGGCGTACATAGTGATACATACAAATTTTATACCATGTAGCTCATTTACCTGTTTCACAAATAAAATACTTTGACTATGTAGGTACCAAGATTCTGATCCTTTACGGTGGCTTTACTGTAGCCACTAGCTAGTTACACTGTGGCCATCAAACCATTGACCCCAGCCATACGGCACCTGACAAGCCAACAATTCGTCCAGTCTGTGCACTCTGGTAATAAGAGCACAGTTTGCGGGTGCGCACAATAACCGTCATCAGGCAGCGGCGCGGCCGCAGGTGTGCTGTTACGTGCTAAGGCGACTTGTTCACTTGTTAGTGTTGTAAGGACGAGATTTTGCACATTTTTGTTAGAGTCTTATCGACGAAGAAAGTATTAATAGTGTTTGAGTAGGAAAGTTTTGATTTATAACCAAGTACATGCTAAAATAGATAGTAATGTGCAGAAGAAAAGCGCAATTTGTAATAGAATCGGTTTTAAGCGACAATTTTTAATGTTCTCGACGCGTTTACTACATAATTAGCAGCATGTAGACCACCAAGAACCAATATATAATACTTTCAAGTACATAATTTATAATAGGTACGTAAGATATTCTGGGTGTAATCGCTTAAATGAAGACAACAAACATGTTCTAATTCTAAACACAAGTTCATAAAAAAACTAATACGGGTTTAGAATTAACCACTTCTAAAATCAAATTCTAAAACCCACCATGCACATTACTTCATAGAACTATAACCTACGTATAAGTACTAACTATGATGACGTCACCAACCTACGTATAACGGGCCATGAATTAATATTTTCTATAAGCAACTATGGCCAGTATTCGTGACTTGTAGAGGCTATATATTGATCACAGTCTGCAGCCGATCGCGGCGATCTGTCATCGGCATAACATTGATTAAAATGTCCACTAAGTAAGTAATAATGTTGCTGTTGATTTATTGAATTGGATTGCAATGTAACGCCATAGTTGTCTGTAGCGGGTTGATGATAATAAATTAGTGTTTCGAGGAGTTTGAAGACTTGGTTCAGTTGGGAACACTGTTTTTGTAGTATTACAATCAATATAGCACTCAGTCCCGTAAATTAAATAAATAGTATAATTAGCCTACCTATACCTAGTACCTAGTACTCCAAGCCTGTAAATTAATCGGTCGTAATGTAACTACCACGTGGGCCCAGTAAGAGTTGTTTTATATAACACTAGCTTTCCGCCCGCGGCTTCGCCCGCGTAGAGTTCGGTTATATCGCGCTTTTTAGATTCCCCTCGGGAATATCAATTTTTTCCGGGATAAAAGGTAGCCTATGTTCTTTCTCAGGGTCTAAAGATTTACTGTGCCAAATTTCATCAAAATCGGTTGAGAGGTTTAAGCGGGAATGCGTAACAGACAGACAGACAGACAGACAGACAGACAGACAGACCGACAGACAGACAGACAGAGTTACTTTCGCATTTATAATATTAGTATGGATGTCTTAAAAAATTTGGATCTAGGACATGCCTTGTTTTTTAGTTTCCCTTAGCCCATTCTTATATAATTATTTATATCATCGCTCTCGGTGGATTAAAATTTATCTACATGATCGATTTATGTCGCAAAATAGATAAAAGATAACTGTTATGATCAATGTTTTAACGTTATGATCGATTTGGCCAGGGTCGAGGCCTGACTTAGCAGGCTGGTATTATGATCATTATAAGCAGTCTTTTGATTTAATATTTTTAATGTCGATGGCTATAGGTGTACCTAGGGGAAGACTAAAGAAACGATGGATGGAATGTGTGAATGATGATATGGTTACGTCTAATAGAGAAGTATGGAAGAAAAAGACATGTGGTGCCGCCCCAAACAAATTCAGAAAACTACAGGAAAATGGAACTAAAATGGAATTATGGAATTGAGGCGTGGTCACTCAAAGGGCGATGGACAGGGCTATGGGCTTGGGGTTTCACTGTGAGATCGAATCAGGAATGAGGAGATCCGAAAAAGAACGAGAGTAAACGACATAACCCGGAGGCGCAGGACCAGTCGTCGTGGGGAACCTTGGGAGAGGCCTATGTCCACCAGTGGACGTCTTTCGGATGAAATGATGATGACGATGACAGGAAAATGATGATTGTGATAAGTAGTCTTTTGTTATGCAAACTTAAAATGGCTAACTTTAAAGCATGTCTAAATCATGAAATCTTCTCGGAGGTAGGCCATAACATCGGCTGCCGACAGAAGTTACCAGCCACCAGACAAAGTCTTGCCGCCAAGCGATTCGTCGTGTTCCGGCACGATGTCTGGTAAAGCCGTATGGAGGACGTCTCTGAGTAGTTGTATTGCGATGTGTGCCGGGTGCAATGCGCCAAATGTTTTTGTGTCGGGAGTTTGGTCGTGGAGGGTCTCCTGACCAATCTCCCTCTGGCGCAGCATCGTTGGTCCTGTTGTTGGGTTCAACATTGCATCACCTCGCTCAACTGCCATCTTCCTTCCTGTTCACGATGTTTTTTGAGTGAATAGGCTTAATAAACTAGTGCGTTTTACCATCAACGATTGCAACCACCGACCAACAGGCGGGATTGCGGTACAGCACTAGTTTATAATTATTTAAAAAAAAATTACGAATATACATATATACAGATAGAAAATTTTACAATTAAAATACTTTTAGCAACTGTTTATACACTTGACCTCTAAGTCAAGGATTAAATACGATGTCTTTACCTTGTCCTGTTCAAGTCTAAAGACAAATTAATTTAATGCAGCCAGACAAGAGGAGGGGCTGACACGTCGTAGTAGAAATATTAATGAACACAGTAACCAATGTAAAGTGTACGTCCTGCAGGTTTTAGTTACGTCATTAAAACTATGCGTTTGATAGCAATCCTATAATCTCATTACTGAATTCGTTAGGCGTTTAGAACTTTTTATATACAAGATTTTATTTGCAAACCTTTTTTAGAGTTTTATAAAATGTCATTTAAACATACCTAATCACGTAAGGAAATGTCACCTGTATTCATAAACAATACCTACTTGTCTACAGCGCTGTTTCGAATGACAGATAATTTTATTCGAACGTTAATATAAAAAAAAAACAGATAACGGAATATAGGTATGTCACATGTCAATTTTATTTCGCGAATAAAATTCATCTATCAACTGAGAAATCAGGCTTTAGTAAACTGGCAATGTTATGCGAAGTAACACATTTCAAATGACGTAAACTTAGTGCGGATTGCCACTCAAGTATAATTATTGTCTATGAATATATTTTTGGAACCCTGTGCAGCCGCGCGTTCTGCTAGACCTCAAAGTAATACCTATCTGTAAATACAAGTAGTAATGTTATAAGCAAATTCTCGTGTTGATGTCTAAAACCACAAACAGAAACAGCGTGTCCATGAATCATACGAAAGGTCGGTCAAACTTATCTAGTAGGATTAAGTTATAGCTAGTTGACGACCTGCGAACGAGTTCCAACGTCCACAGGGGCGGACTGCAAACGTCGATTAATATAAATTAATACAGAAACATATTGATTCATTAATACCCCAGCCAATAAATTAAGGACCTTTTTAACGTTTTCTTTCCAATGATCAAAGTATTAACCCGATCGCGTGTTAGAAATGCCTTTTTACATACAGCTGATTCTAATAATATTCTATTACAATTTATAGCTCTGTAATTATTTTAGAAATTTATTATTTACCGTGCGGTTTTAATGTAAAAGTTCAGGCGTAATTTGAAATGTTAAATAAAATATAAAAAGTTTAGCATGAGGATAAAGATCTAATTTCGTTATTGAACTGTGAAATATTTTAAAGAGTATAATTGTGGCGGTTTTAAATAATAAATGTTTTGGTTCTTTACTTATTGCTACATAAGTACCGACCCCGAAGGAATATCCGGATAAAAACTAACGTATATGGCAGGGATGGCGAACCTCTATGCATCTACGTGCCATTTTCCCAACTAAAAATTATTCATGTGGCCATGGCGTGGCAACAAACAAATTTTGGATTAGTGATTTTTGGAATAACCAATAATTATAATTGCGTGCTATTGTTATTTTAAATCTCTGGTGTCATTTCTCGGGACCCTGCAGTCCCGGAAGGCAACTTGGAGAAGCCCAATGCTATTTTTTGCAATTTTTGATATTATGCCGTGCCAAATTTATTTTGTTACGTGCCAGCAACGGCACGCGTGAATTAAGTTAACGACTACGAAGGAGTTAAAAAATAACTTTATTTCTATCCAGTAACAGCGTAACAGTAATTAATTAGTTCTACAAAATATTGATCTTATATACTAATCTTATTGTTAACTAAGCATCTAAGTTAGTGACGCATGTCCTAGATAACGTCTGCTGAATTATACTTGAAATGCTAAATAATATAAGTATTAGCTGATGAAGCTAATATTGGAGAGTTGGGGTTCCTTAACTCCTCCCTCCCTAAGAGAGAAATTATCCGAAGGTGTTGTAGGTGACTTCGGAGAATTTCGGCAAAGATGACAAATGTACAATTTGTATACGATGACGACAATTATTATTATAATAATGACATATTCTAAAATGGTCCATACACTAATTTCTATTGTCACTATTCGGGTTGTATTGTCACTTTCACTGAATTTGGCACTTTGTAATACTTCTTTCACATCACTAAAGTCCACGTTTCTTAAATCGATTTTCTCCGTCCTTGTCTGTATGTCCTGTTGTAGTTCTGGCATCTCAATCAACGGTAGCTTGAAGCTGGAAATTGTGGTGTTTGTGGTGGCGCCAACGATTGTTTCTCCTATTTGCGTCTCGCATTGTTGACCTGGTGTTACTATATAGGTTCCAATTATGTTGTATTTGCGGATTTCTTCGTTACAGTTTTCAGTAATGATCAGGTTCTCCTCTGTATAAACCAGCCATTGACTATCAGTTATTTTCTGTACCTTGGTTTTTTCTATCTTGATACGATTCTTTATACAGCCACTGTAGTTGTTTTTTATCAGCATGATTTGTTCGATACAGGTCTCAACTGGATACTGAACTAGATTGTTTTCGGTACAAAGAAATCTGCCGTTTTCAATTTCGGAACATGATCTCGCCACGGGCATGTATTTCAATCGATTCACCAATAAGTAGGGATATTTGGGAATAATGGTAAAAGTATCTGTGGAATGGGAGATAGGAATGGGAATAACCTTGTAATAATTGTATGTTTCATTGTCTATTAGAGGGACTTCTAACACAAAGACTAACTTATTATTATTTAAATATGATTTAACTATGATATTACGTTCTAGTTTTATTAAATTATATTTAGTAACTGTATAAATTGTCCTAGCATGTTTACTAATTGTTTCTAAAGTATTGTATAGTTCTGTGCTGTTTATAATGGACTGGTGCAAAACATTTAGTTTGCTAAAGGCGATTGCAGACTCAATTTCTTGTATGTTCTCATAACAAGTTCGAAAGTTGCTCAGAATTTGATACATAGTATTTACAATTCGTAATAATTTGTTAAATTTGGATTCATTTTCAGCAAGTCTTACTATATCATTAGTATGTGAGCCTAAGTTTTTTATATTTGAATTTATGATTTCTGAGTCGTTTACTAACTTATCAAAAGCTTTTTGCATTGATGAAACTTTCCGTTCGACTACATATTCTTTATTTTGGAGTAATAGGATTTCTTTATTATATTTAATTGCATCGTCTTCATCTAAATTGCCAGTTATAGTTTTTATAACTGATCCTAGTGGGCTAAACAAGGCTCGTTTGTTTCTATAATTAAAAGGTAAAATTTGAGAGAATTTATCTTTAGTGAGTTTAACTAAATACTCTATTTGCTTTTCTATCCCCAAAGTTTCATTATTAAATTTATTTTCTAAAATTTTCACTTTGATGGTGTCAAAATCGCGAATGTTATTATCTATTTGTAAACTTAAGGATTCTAAGTCTAAAATCTTAAATATAGTCCAATAACTACTCTTCTTCACTGCTACTCCCATCTTCAACGAAGCTATCCCCGGATTCAGAGTGCAGTTCTGAAGGTCCAGCGTGAATCCTGACATCACTAGTACCAGAAGTACCAGGAATGACCTGTGGAGGACGTTTTATATTTTTTATCGCCACTCTAGTTGGTCTTTTATTTAATTCTACAGGTACTATATTATGTTCGATTTCTCCAGTGATTTTAGCTTTTTCATAGCGAGCTTTTTCTTTAGCTTTTCGGGTTCTGGTGTTTTTCATAAAAACATTGTCTCCTGCCTTAAGGACTGGTGTTTCTTCACCTCCTTTCTTATCTCTTACCTTCACTTTATCTGTTTCTAATTTGGCCGTTATGAATTCGTATAATACTTTAAGACGTTTTCTATGATCTAGTAGCAATTTCTGCGTTAAATTTTTTTCCCTATCGACATTAAATACATTTCCGGAGTCGGTATGCCCAAATACTATTTCAAAGGGTGTAAAATCTGTCGCTGAGTGTATGGTGTTGTTATATGCCATAATAGCATACGTCATGACGGAAGCTGCATCTAAATCACTTTTGTCATATTTTGCTAACCGGTAAATTTCGATAATAGTAGAGTGAAATCTCTCGACTATTGCCATAGAATTGGGATTGTTTGGAGTCCCTATGTGCAGTTCTATTTTGTATAAGCTCAACATTTCTTTAATTAATGTATTATTAAATTCTGTGCCTGAATCGCAACTTATTTTACTCGGTAATCCGTATAAACTAAAGTATTTAATTAATGCTCTAACTATCTCTGGTGTACTCCTATTAGGTATATCTATTGCCTGTGCTAACTTGCTAAAAGAATCTACGATTGTTAAATAATATTTTCCTTCAATGTATAGTACATCCATAAAAGCTTCTTGGAATGGACTATTCTGTGTTTGGGTTAGCTGAATTTGAGGTTTAATGGGTTTCCTATCATATTTCATTTTTCTACATGCTTCGCAACTATTAATAACTGTTGTGACTATTTCTTTCATATTTGGCCACCAATAATGTCTCTTAAGTTTCGCTAAAGTTTCCCTAATGCCTCTATGACAAGTTTTACCTTCATGGTACTTAATAATAGCTTCTTTCTGATCTTCCTCCGATTCTGTCAAATTGATTACTCTTTCTGTACATTCTGTTATTTTAACTGAGCCCCTTTTAAACAACTTAATAACCATGTTTGAAAACGATTTTCTAAAGGATGGATGTTCGAAATAAATATAATATTTATTTTTAGGCTCTATATATTCCTTTAAAAAGTCTTTTATTAATTTTTCGTTATTTGTTGGTAAATGGACTTCTAAGATCTTCTGTTTATTATTAGAAATGTCCTTTACTGTTAACTTATCTTTAAACCATGCGTGGACTAAAATTTGTCTAGCTTTAGTATCGACAGCTTCATTTAAAATAGGAATACCTTCATGTTCCCTATTTGAAACTGAATTGGCTGTGACGCCATCATCAGAATCCGAAAGTTCTATCATTTCTATGGGCGTTTTGTTGAACTGAAGCTCTTCATTTATAATTTTCTTTATTCGCTCATCCCTATCGCCTATGTTAACAAATATTGAGTCTAAATCATCGTCTATTGTATTGATTTTAATCCTAGATAAGGCATCTGCATTTGTATTTTGAGGTCCTTTCTTGTACTTAACTTCATAATCATATTCTTCTAAGCGTAGTCTCCAACGCGTGAGCTTACTGTTGGGTTCTTTTAAAGAGTACAGCCATGCCAATGGTCTATGGTCTGTAAAGATGGTAAATTTATTACCATATAGATATGGCCTAAAATGCTTAACTGCCCATATTATAGCCAAAAGCTCCTTTTCAATAGTACTATACTTTACTTCTGTATCGCTCAACGTTCTGCTAGCATACGCTATTGGTTTATCTGACCCTATTACTCCTTGTGATAGTACAGCCCCGATCGCATAGTTTGATGCGTCAGTAGTTAGAATAAAACTTTTACTGAAATCAGGATACTGTAATAAAGGTGCGTTTGTTAGGAGTTTTTTACATGTTTCAAAACATTCCCTATATTCATCGTTAATAGTTATTTTACGACCTTTCTTTAAACAGGCTGTTAAAGGTCTAGTTATTTTTGCGAAATCTTTAATGAATTTCCTATAATAACCAATGAGTCCTAAAAAGCTTTTTATTTGCGTCACTGTTTCTGGAATAGGATATCTTAGGATCGCATCAATTTTATCATTATTTGGCTTCAATCCTTCACTTGTAATAGTGTGTCCTAAATAAAGGACTTCCTTTCTAAGAAAGTGTGACTTATCTAGTTGTATTTTTAAATTTGTCGCCCGAAACCGATCGAAAACTGCTCTAAGTTTTTCTACATGTTGAGTTAGTGATTTAGAGAATATGATGACGTCATCGAGATACACCAGGCAATGTAAGCCTTGGAGACCTCTTAGAACATTATCCATAGCTCTCTGAAATGTTGCCGGTGCTGTTTTCAAGCCGAACGGCATCCTGTTAAATTCATAATGCCCTGACGGTGTGCTGAATGCTGTTTTGGCCCTATCCTCTTCCTGGACCTCGATTTGATGGTACCCACTAGCTAAATCTAAAGTAGTGAAATATGTACTATTACCTAGCATATCAAATAAATCATTAATGTTGGGTAAAGGATATTTATCATCGGTAGTAATGTCATTAAGACGTCTATAGTCAACTACCATCCTCCATTTTTGTTGTCCCGATGCATCTAATTTTTTTGGCACTAAATGTATGGGAGCACTCCAGGGAGAGTGTGATTCCTGGATAATATTGTCCCTTAACATTTTATCTACCTGGTTTCTAATTTCTTTCGATTGAATCGGAGGTAACCTATGTGCTTTGATGTTTATAGGATCCTCATTCTTTGTTCTGATTCTATGTTTTACTTGATTAGTAAAGGTTAATGGAATATTTTCACAATAAAAAATGTCCTTATATTCATTGCATAGCCCTTCGATGGCTCTACGTTCTTCGGAATTCATGTGATCTACTTTAATTTTTTTTAAATTCTCCGTTAGCATCCTATCTATTTCTATATTATTTTCTGTAAAATTAACGTTAACCGACTTGTTCTGTACATAAGGTTCAACTTTAAAAGGTCCTGTTACCACTAAGTCTCTGGATTTATTCGTATAATTTTGAATAACGGTTGATGCGTAACCTTCAACACACTTAACTAATGCTGAGGGCATTCGTATCCCTTCCGTAAATTGTTTATATTCCAATATAGCTTCCCCATTCAGTAAATTGACCGGTAATCTAACTCTTAATTCACTACGAGATGGTAAATTGTATACCTCTCTCATAGGTGGTGCGTATATTATTGGAATGTTCGTATTTTTTAAATGCAAAACTTGGCTTTCCATATTTATTTTTGCCTGTAACTGTTTAAGCAAGTTACTACCTATTAACCCATCGTACCTATCATCAACACTGTAAACATAAAATTTATGAAATTCCTTACTGCAAAACGTAGCTGGTAAAGGAATAATTGCCGTTTCGTTATGAACGCTCGAAGCGTGAGTACTAACAACTTCGAATGGTTCATACTGCAAACGATCTTTAAAGTACTTCTTCGCGATAAATGGGCTTATAAAAGACCTAACACTACCTGTATCTATCATAAAGACAGCGTTTAATTCGGGTAAAACTATGTGCGGTAAATTTAGACGTTTATTGCAATTAATTTTTATTCGTTCTCTTGGATAGAGGCGGTTATACAAAAATTTTCCTGTCTGGATTCTTCAGGTGGATGTTCCTGAAATTCATTATTTAAATTCGGTTCATTATAACTATCATTATTAATGTAATTAACACGGCGTGAACTTGCAGTTCGCATAGTAACGTCAGTGTTCGAATTTGAACCCGGCGGAATTGCTTGTTCTGCAAAAGATGACGTTCGCGGTGCACGTGCCGTAGGCTGTTGGTTTTGTTGCGTTAGCGAAATTTGTGGCCTACTTAACTGTGACGACGGACTATCGTTATGTTCATGATTAATTCTACGATTAAAATTATTTTGATTATTATGTTGCCTGATATTTTTAATATGATGCGAATTGTTCGTCGTAGGTAAGCTACTCGAAGCGTTATTTGGTGCAGGTGCACTTGATACGTGCTGTGAATTATTTTTCGTGCTGTTAGACTCGGAAAAGTTGGGTTTATTGTACCTATTAGAGTTGCGATAATCGTTTGTTCTAGCACTATATACTGCTTGAAAGTTCTGTTCTTCTAAAACAATTTTCAATGCGTCCTCTAATGTCGAAACGTTGCGTAAACGAACTAACCTAACTAGGAACGGTGGTAAATTGAATAGAAATACATTCATCGCTCTATTATTATAGATTACTTGCTTTGCCTTTCGTAAAGAGTCGTCAGTTATGGTTTCTGCTATTTTAGCGAATAAAATGCTCCTCATATGTTGTATCCTATGACACAAATCTAAATAACTTTCGCCTTTGTTAATTTTACAGGATTCTAATTCCATTGCTAGACAATCCTCAGTGCGTGGGTCGCCGAAATGTTGATTTAACAACTTTTTTAACTCATCCCACGAATCTATAGAGTCCCTTTCGCCTACCAAACTAGCTGCTTCGCCTGACAGCCTACTCGTTATCACATGAAATAAATATTCGTTCTGTACTGCGCCCCCTCTGAATGTTGATAAAATATATTCACATTTTTTTATAAATAAGGGCAACGTCCTAGTATCACCATTAAATACTGGAATGATATTTACCAATTCCTGTGGGATTCGGTTTATACCTTCCATAGTGAAAGAAAAATAATGACACTTTACAAAAAGAGAAAAGTAGAATGAATAACTATATATGCTAAAAAGTATACCTAAATATAAACTACGGCTAATAATCTATGAAATGTTACTAAGGCGTTGTCCAATCCCTAATAGTACATAGAACATAGATTAATACAAGGTTAGGATTCAAATGGAAGAGCTGAGAGGAAGGTGAAAAGATTTACTCACAATTCCGCAGCTATCTTCATGATCCTTGAATTACTGCTTGGCTGCTGGTCCTCCCGTAACTCGGAAGTAGCTTCTTAATAGATTTGTTTGTTCGGCGATCTCTGCTAAACCGTAGAAACGGACGTCGGCTGCTTCCCGTAGATACTAATACGTGACGGCCTGACTACAGAGATCCTACCGGCTGCGCCAATTAAGTTAACGACTACGAAGGAGTTAAAAAATAACTTTATTTCTATCCAGTAACAGCGTAACAGTAATTAATTAGTTCTACAAAATATTGATCTTATATACTAATCTTATTGTTAACTAAGCATCTAAGTTAGTGACGCATGTCCTAGATAACGTCTGCTGAATTATACTTGAAATGCTAAATAATATAAGTATTAGCTGATGAAGCTAATATTGGAGAGTTGGGGTTCCTTAACTCGTGCCACTGGTTCACCATCCCTGGTATATGGTAATCCTGCTTATAAACCATATGGGTGCCAAATTTCATCTAAATCCGTTTAGTAGTTTTTGCTTGAAAGAGTAACAAACATACATTCATACAAATTTTCACGTTTATCTTATATAATATTAGTAGAATTTATTGCATTTCTTCAGAGATATCGCCATTGTTAGAGAGTCGTTGGTGGATCTTTACGAATAAATAATGGAATATCGATATCACACTGACATTAGATGCGTGCCTGTATATTATGGACTCGTATTTTTCTCCCGATACCGTAATGCGCAAGTCACGAACTGTTATGTAAGCATGCTGCTGGCCGGCGCGGGCGCCGTCATTATAGGCATTATTACAGGAACACTCGCTCTCTCGCCCGCCATTGTCAAGATTGTGGGGTCAGACAGACCCCGGACGATGTTAGCCAACTTGTAATTTCGCAATTCCTATAACCCAATAAATCGTAGCTTGTAAAACAATTTGTTCGTGTTCGGTGATGGAAACTCAAGCTGTTGCTACGTTTTGCTTCTTAGATCACGCTATACGATAGGCATCGTGACTCGTACACGGTTATTAATTATGAAAATGATTATGACGACTCATATTGTTCTCATGTCGTGCGCGTGGTACGTTATTGTCATTATTTGCTATATTTTCTGCGAGTTATAAGGCTTATTTGAGTGCTTACGTTGGTAACTTAATTCATTTTATGAGTACGTGTTTTTGAAAGATCTTATTGTTTATTTTCCTCTTTTTATTGAGACATGCATGGCAGGAAGCATGAGTTTGTTACACGATTTTTATAATTTGCTGCTTACCTTCTCGTATTTATCAAGAACTAGCTTTTCGCCCGCGGTGTTGCCCGCGTGGAGTTCGGTTATATCGCGCTTTTTAGATTTCTCTCGGGAATATGAAATTTTTTCGGGATAAAAGGTAACCTATGTCCTTTCTCAGGGTCTAAAGATTGTCTGTGCCAAATTTCATCAAAATTGGTTGAGAGGTTTAAGCGGGAAAGCGTAACAGACAGACAGTCAGACAGAGTTACTTTCGCATTTATAATATTAGTATGGATATGAATATGGATAATATAGATTCTATACACAATGTTTGCAACAGCTTTAAGTTTCACTATACAATCATAATATGTCTGCATGGGTTTGCATGTGTCTCATTTCATATAGGTACATGGTTTTTAGAAATAATGCATATGAAAAGAGACCAAACAACTTATCTAATCAGTTTTCACCACTGTTGTTACGAGATTTGTTCTGATTTACGAACAAGTGTCTCATGGGTCCGTATGAGTTAATATTACTACCGTCAATTGTTATCACAAAGACGTCAAACAGCGTTTATCATTAGAGACATATGAACGGTCACGCGTCAGTAGAAAAACACAAACAAAAAAACGGTTCTTAGTGCAACGAGATAAAGCCGCTGTCACTGTCACCATGGACATGCGGTTGCTTGTACTCCTATCCTTAGGTACGTCCGACAACAGGTCAAGCTACCCGAAACTGTTGGATATTCCCAATCAACCTTGAGCCTTAATGCTTTAACAATAAAGTTGAAAATCGGATAAAGAAATCTGTCAGATGGTAGTAGCTTGATGTGCTCTCGTCTGTACATGCCCTTGCGTTTGCGCAAAGTAACCATGTGTTTATAGATAGTAGCCGCCGAAAGATTTAGACACTCTTGAGATAAGCTATCATTTTAGTAAGATGTGGATTATCAGCTTATGTTTTGAATTGTTTTATCAATTTGAACAGATTTCTGATCAGATGTAGTAATATCATGAAACTGTACTTATATGTAGCTGTATTTAAAAATACATAGGTGGTTCGAAATGTTAAAATTAATGCCACAATATAATCTTTTCTGACTGGACTGGACTGGCCGACCCCAACGGTCGTAAAGTCCAGTCCAGTCTAAGCAGATGCAGCTAAATTCTGGTTTTATACATGGAACCACTGTCCATCTGACTTAATTAATACCTAGGTTCTGGACCTCTTGGTGAGACTGGACGTCAAATATTTTGTCTTTTGACTAACTACCCATAGCGACTATCATTGATCTACGAATGAAAGTCAGGACCAAATTTAGCGTGCTTTCCGAGGTAGGTACAGAACCTCAGAAAGTATGAATCCATCGACGATTCGAATTCGGCAAAGCCATCCTTTCGGCTGTTATTGTTGAGACATGTCATAAGTCTGCATTTTATTTATTCTTTATTACAATAGACGAGTAAAGTGTTTTATGATAAATTGCTTTGTGTTGTTAACGTCTCGATAAGTACCTTCATATTTAATTCAAAGCCTGAGGCATGGTACCTAATTCTTGATCTTTGAGTAGGTACTAACTTCATTCAACTTAAGAAACTAAATTCACAAGAAGTGATCAGTCTGGTAACATTTTATAATTATTACACTTACAACACTTTTACAATTACTTCATCACCACTGCTCTCAAAACGGTGAAGGAAAACATCTTGGGGAAACCGGCATGTTCTAGAGCTAAAAACTTCGAAGACATGCGACATCTACCAAATTCTCACTGAGCCCGCGTGGTAGATTACGGCCCACTCCCTGTCACCAAGTGGAGGCCTGTGTCCCAACAGTGGGAACATTGTAGGCTGATTATAGCTATTATGGTACAAAATGACGATAATATTTAAGAAAGACGTCAATAAAATCGCTACATGTCCTCTTTCTTTTTTTTTTTTTTTAATAATTTAATCTAGTGCTTGACTGCAATCCCGCCTGATGGTAAGCAGTGATGCAATCTTTGATGGTAAAGCGCACTAGTTTATTAAGCCTATTCACTTAAAAAACTTCGGAATAGGAAGGATGACGGCAGTTGAGCGAGGTGATGCAATGCTAAACCCAAGACCAACACGACCAAATGATGCTGCGCTAGAGGGAGATTGATCTGGAGACTCTCCGCGACCAAACTCCCGACACAACAACATTTGGCGCATCGTACCCGCCACACATCGCACCACAACTGCTTAGACCCGTCCTCCGTACGGCTTCACCAGACATCATGCCGGAACACGACGAATCGCTTGGCGGCAAGACTTTGTCTGGTGGGTGGTAACTTCGCCGGCAGCCGATGTTATGGCCTACCACCGAGAAAAACCTCACTAGAATCTTTCGAAGGACACTCCCATTGTCATAATGATAACACTATGCATTTGTATATAACATATTTATCTAACTAGATTCAAATTTTTATTTATCATTGTTCCTATGAAACCGAAGTACTGGCCATCTATTCTCTTCGCCACACTAAATTGACTGTTAAAGAATGCCCAAGGCAATAAGGCCGCCTTTATACCATTTTGAAAAAAAAAAGTAGATTTCTGGATTAGTAAAAACCACCACTACTGTATACTCTTAAATATATATTAGACAACGCCGCTAATATTCATGTCAAATTTACCTACACCACACATTTTTCTTCAATCTCTTTATTATTGACTTTCTGAAAACATTCTGATTCATACTTGCGAAGGTACAAAGAAAAAACCGAAGTATGTAACTCATAAGCACTCATAACTAAGTCAGCTATTCAGTCTGTCAAGTGAAATGTAGTGGAAAGTGGTTAGTACGCGGAGTAGGTACGGCGCTTTTGATCATTTGATGCTGTGTGCCGTGACATACTGGCCCACGGTGGCCCTGTGGTCAGCCGGCTTCTTACGGATCTATGCACGCTTTTAAGAATACCGACTATGAAGGAAGACGCAGAAGGTTTAGTCTGAACAATGATGGTCGTCGTAGAAAGATAAATAATAATATGTAAAGCACTTTCAAAATGAAAAAGTACATCAGTCTCAATTGTTATTATCAATATGGTCTTTGGTTGATATGCTAATGGCCATTGCTTTTAAAATTACAAAAATTATCTGTCAACTGTACAATTGTAGCGTTTCACAATACTTAATTAGTACGATAATCGCAATGCTTTGTGAAGTTCGGAGGCCGTAGCGGCGCGTCGTAGTAGTTACTCAACTTACAATCGACTACGAAGACCGTAGCGGCTTAGATCCATACCTATCGTCTACGAACGTGACGTAGGATGTCATCGGCTACGACGACGATCGAAGTCGTTGCGCTAAATCCGCGTATTGCGTAGCTTCGATGTCAATAGCAGTTTAACTTCTGTATGTTACCTTGTTATATGGCAGCTCTGTAGTCAGCCGACTTCTTACGGATCCATGAACGCTTTCAAGAGTACCGATGTCTCACTACTGGCATATCGATATCTGTCCGTTAAGAATCGAGTTGAATCGGATTCGGGTTTCTAACTCGTGATAGATTGGATTTACTTATTGCTATGTCTGGGCGTAATGCGATTGACTGTAACATCCGTTTTGCGTAGCTTTTGATGTAGAATTACCTAAGATAAAAATTGTTTAGTCGCATAGAAGAAATTGGATATGTGTCGTTGGTACCGGTGGTATTGATTTATGTCGATTGACATTCCTATCGATTCGTGTCTCTTAATATATTCACATTCAATAAACGCCTTTAAATCTCACCAATAAACAATAACAAAAGGTAGGTTTCCTTCCTAAATACTCGGAAATGTATCGAGAGGGCCATTGACAAGTTGAAACAATGAAAATTTATTAAAATGCAATAACAATAAAATTCGTGTCCGGACATTATTGATGTTAAATTATTCTCCAAACGCCACTTAATGAGAAGTGATGGGTTCGTCAGAAAATAAAATAAAAATACAATGTACCCACCCCGGGTTCCAACGAGGCGGGCGTATTCGGTATGCAGCGCGCATGCGCTTGAAATTACATGTCCTGTATGCAAGACATTCCTTCCAACATGTCACTGCAATCCAGAAGAAATTGTCTCTCATCTGGAGTATTAAACTACCGTATTATGATAAACCTATTACTGTATTTATGTATGATTAATTGAACGAACCTCCTTACTTCCCTCTTCTACAAAATTAAACCTTAACTCCACCACATAATGGCGAGAATCAAACAATGCATTGCTTCCTAATCGATTAACAAGATCTAGAATCGATTGATGCAATACCTAACCAAAGCGTTAAAGAAGCTTTGATCAACCATTATTTGTAGAGTTAGATAATATCTGAAAAGATAACGCCTTAACTCTAAGATTAACTAAGAATTATATTTTAGAATCTTAAGTGATGTACTGTCATTCATATATTAGTTTGATACGACGAAATTCCAGATAGGTAACTGTTTGCTTAATGATATAAGAAATACTCAAATTGTGGAAGTGAGTAATATAAGCATAAAGGCTATGAAATTTCTTACGTAAAAATTTATTTGGTTCTATAAATATAAATGGTAGATTAAAGTTATACAACAGTTACTGTTCGTTAATTAGTTATGTTTACCATGAAACAACAGGATTTTGATGGTATTTATTATATAGAAAGTCTATAACCGTCTCGATGTGAGTCGTCATAAATCAAAGAGACACCCACGATGAGACGACGTTCGACTACGCGTACTCTAATCTGAGTGGGCTTAACCGATCGTGTCGTGTCGAAAATCGCGTTCGTTGTAGGCGAACAGTGGTGTGACATTTCGAAAATGTGATAATATGTGAGATAAAATTGTAATAGACATTATTTTATATCTCATTTGAATCGTTAGTATCATTATTTGCCAACAATTTCACAATAGGGTATTTGACTAAAAAAAAACTAATTAGTCCGTCAGTCAGATTTCCAAAAAATACTGGACACGTATTTTTTCTTTTTTCATATAAACAAAAAATGAAGACGACACAGTGCGTCGAAAACTCGTTTGACGTCACTGCACGCTACACTTTTTAGCGAGCAGTGACGTCACCAGCCACCACTCCTGATCTTTGATGCCTTTTATATTTGTAAATTTTTATTGATTTGATAAAACAAAATATACGTATCCAATATTTTTCTATAATCTGAATGACTGACTAAATAGAATATTATTTTTTATACAGGAAACATCCCTATTGTTGTAATTTATTCTGCACTTAGATTCAGACACATTCCCTATTACTAAAATCAGCACTAATATAATAATAAAATAACCGAATCTATCCGGTAGATTTTAATTAGCAACATATCAAGCCCGATTGTTGTTAAAACGACGAATATCTATAGTTGTGTCGAATTTGTCGAAGTTGCGACGTTCGACACGTTCGAAACGTTCGATAAGACAGCTTTTCCGCCCGTCTTCGACACTAGTTGTTATTCCCTACGTCACTTGTCACACGCCACGCGGTAGCACCCATCCGTAATAATAAGAATTGTAATATAAAAGCATTATAATCCAATCAAGAGGTAAGGTGAGGAGTGACCGCCCGTGAGCACGTTTATCATTCGGGACGTGGTTATGTCGATCATAAAATAATTTTGGACGAAGAATTATTAGTAAATGGCCATTATAACTGTGTATGACACACACGTTGCTGTGGGAGTGGATGGAAGTCTGCAGTTGCATTCGATCACTTTCGGCTTCAGCTGCGGATTGGGTTCCCCGAAATCTCGACTACCTAAGTTCATTGACGTTCTCGAACGCGATTTCGATCATTGTTGGTGCGACGACAATCATAGTAGGGCTGTTTGATCAGTAAAGCCTCAACCTAAAGCTTCTTTATAAAATAAAAAAGAAAATAAAAAATCAAAATCAAAGCATTTATTTCAAATAAACCAGTTACAGGCACTTTTGAATTGAAACCTCAGAGGGTCGGTCAGTCAGTAAGGTGAAGCTAGTCGCCCATTCCAAAGAGTCGGTAGGACCTATGGAGAAGAACGGGCAAGAGCCTCCATGGACACTCTTCTAAGTATGCCTACTCTGTTTAATATAGCATACCTAGTGCTCGTGGCAGAGAGTAACCACTGCATAAAATGCAGTAAAATAAGCATAAAGCAACGACACTTTGCAACTGGTTTTGTTTGGGTTTCGCTTTTTAGGTATAAAGTTACCGAGCATCGTAAAATAAAAACATCGACCAAATTTTGAAATAAAGGTACGTAGGTATTTTATTCCTCTAAATATAATTAATATGCTTTCATAACAAGGGAAATCCGGCCAATTAACGTGTGAATGAATATTTTCCATCTGACCGTCTGCTGAATTTTTTTTTTTTTTTAATAGTTAGAAACTAGTGCTTGACTGCAATTCCGCCTGATTGTAAGCAGTGATGCAATCGTTGATGGTAAAGCGCACTAGCTTATTAAGCCTATTCACTCAAAAAAACTGAGTGAATAGGAAGGAAGACGGCAGTTGAGCGAGGTGATGCAATGTTTAACCCAACAACACGACCAACGATGCTGCGCCAGAGGATGATCTGGAGACCCTCCACGACCAAACTCCCGACACAACAATATTAGGCACATCGTACCCGGCACACATCGCAACACAACTGCTCAGACCCGTCCACCGTACGGCTTCACTAGACATCATGCCGGAACACGACGAATCACTTGGCGGCAAGACTTTGTCTGGTGGGTGGTAACTTATGCCGGCGGCTGATGTTGTTGCCTACCAGCAGGAATTGAATTGCAAACGTTCTTTACGATTTCATATTATTTTTTACTCACGGTTATAAAGTTTACTGCTGTAGGCTTTTGCACCAGAAGTTGCATTATGGCAACCGTCAAAATGAATAATAATTTTGAATTGAATATTTGGAATTCATTTAAATAATGGTTCACGAATTAAATTAAATTTAAATACATCTTTTTCTTTCTCTTTTATTTAGCAAAGGACAGAAGATAAGATAACTTAAATTTTGTTTGTGAAAAATGGGTTTAGTGCCATTGTTAACCTAAGTCGAAAAGAACATATTATTCATATCTTTTGTGTGCTGGATATATAAGAAACTATGCGTATATTTAACATAATAATGAAAACAGTCGGCTAAATGTTACAATTCGGTCGATAGCAAGGTGAGAACACAACAAAAGGATCATGAGAAGTAGCTCAACTTTACCGGCAATATATTAAACCAGTAAAAAAGACAATGTTGTAAATAAATACTTTAAAAGCAAAACAGCGTTGCGACGTTAGTAGGCACCTAAAATACTCGTCGTCGATACGACGATCAATAAATTAAAATTAATTCGGCGTGCGAACGGTGAGATCCGATACGCGATACCGACGCCTACATTTATCATTCGCTAACACGTCGGACATTTCACAGGGTGCGTTCGTCGAGGGAATGTGTCCTTTATGACAACGTACATAGGGATTACCGACATCGTGATGATCGGGCACGTAATGATCCACCGCGGGAACAAAGGATAACACGTCTAAATACAATAAGTGGAAGGGATAAGATGGCGTGCGTATCGGCGGTTGTAAAGGCGTGAACACACGCACGGGCACGCAGCTCGCATGCGGATGCGGCTGATGTCACGGCGTGCAAATAAACCGCGGCAGACTGGACGACGCTGGCCGTGTGACCTTGACGCGCCTCGGGAAAGTTCTCACGATGCCTGTAACTTTTCGTTCACGAATTCTAATCAGCGAGTAAATGCACAACACATTGACAGATTTTGTTCTGAACGAAATTAATATAACTATTATAAAAGATCGTTAACTATTATTGCATCTTAACTATAATTTTTGCCGCTCTATGTATTTCATTGTATTTGTAATTCATCTATTTTATTCCAATTTCGCAGAAAACATAATTTGTTCCATTAGAACGCGTGTATACGGACGCAATAAAATCACCTAACTCTAGGGCTATAATTATTACAAGTTGTAACTGTCACCGGAAGACGTCACGCCGGGCACAACACACATTATAGTTTATTACGTACATATGCACCAGTTACGAGGCACTTTGAGCTGTAAGGGGCAATTTTCGCCGCAAGCAAGGAGCATAAAGGAGGGAGCTCGGTTTCAGTGTAACCACGCCTCAACGCTTGTGTGGATGCAAGACCAAGGGGCGGGTTAATGGACTCAATGAATTTTTACGGATATCCAATATGATTGCGATAAATTTGGCGTATCTTATAAGTGGGATGAAAAGGGAAAACTAGACTTTTTGTATCGCCCATCAACAAGTTTGAAGTTAAACTAAGAATGGTGATAGTTTTTCGCCAGTTATAGATTTTTTTTGTCGAAATAAACCCATTGAAACCAGTACCTACACATCGTTAATGCACACTATTCTAGACTACATAGTACTAGATTGGCTAAAGGAAATATTAGGGTGTCTTCACTGTATAACCGGCTGTTTCCATATACACATCCAATTTTACTTACACTCTAATCTCAATTCTTACTTCATCATAAATGAAAAACAGTTTTTAGGAATCTCTTGTAGCAACGTTTAAATTGAAAATTATTCAAAAATAGAACCCATATCTTTGGTTTATACAGGAAGTTTATATATCTATGTCAGCCGACCAAAGAGTATATGAATACAAAAAAAGTTACTACGCTTGAAAGTGCGTTCCAGCCAGTACCTTAATTATTCTTATTTAACCCATGCAATGGGT
This sequence comes from Sesamia nonagrioides, assembly GCA_017933935.1. NCBI lineage: Eukaryota > Metazoa > Arthropoda > Insecta > Lepidoptera > Noctuidae > Sesamia > Sesamia nonagrioides. The sequence goes on along the minus strand of JADWQK010002249.1, from coordinate 21,199 downwards.
ATGTAAAAATTCGCAACCCGAAAAAATTTGAAGGGTTCGAAAACCGTTACAGTAAATGCGGCGGGTGTACATCGTCAATTTGAACACAGTATTAGTGCCCTGTGGCGCGGTGATAAGATCTCTTGCTGCATCTGCCGAGGGTAGGCAAGGCAAGGGCCGGGGTTCAATTCCGGTGTTTTGTTTCGGCGCCGTCTGTGGGAACTAACGGCTTAGCTATGATTGGTTTATGATTTGATTTTCGTATTTACTTACTGGCTTTAATTATTGTGTGAGAAATGGGGGTTTTTATCTAATTATAATTTATAGACCCGTATGAGTTTTGGTTTTGACTTTAACCATGGTGAGTTGTGTCAACTGTGGTGGTCAATTTTGCTGAAAATACAATACTATGTTTTTTACTTAATTGGTTTTTATGTAGCCAGCCGCAAAGAGAGAGTATTTAACACTCTTCTGGTGTAATGATTTTGAGAACATTTTGTTAAAAAAACTCGGTATTTCATTGTGCAGTACAATTTTTCGCAGTTACTAACATCACCAACAATAAGATGTTAGTTTTAAAATCCCGCATGAGGACTTCACATTAGCACAGAGATCCACAAGTAATGACTAAAGAGGATCTCCTAATTCAATTTCCTTTTATGTATTTACTATTATGTTCATAGTTTTTATTTTCTATTAGCCCCGCGTGCTTGTAAAACACGAAATCCCATAACAATCAAGGCTTAGTGGTATACAAACTGCGTATCTAGTACAATGGCCGAAACTTGCAGCCCTCTAATGAATAAAAAGCGCCGGTGGCCACCCGGTACCACGCTATCGCCGGAAAATCTGGTTTGCTGTATAATTGTGGGGGAACGGATTAAACTGTCGCATCGGAACGGCTGTTTTGGAGGAGCTTGGTAGCGGCCAGGTAGGGCATGTGGCGAGATGGTGCGATAACAGGAATTATTCATACGCGCGTTATCGGTCCGCCATCGCTGGGGCTATTGTGAACGCGGCCTAACGCGCGAGGGGTGGCTCCCGGTTGTCGCGGACGCTGTCAAAACGTTGTTGGTGTGTATTCGTCCTAATGTGACGCCCGTACGGATTGATTATTGTTTTATTCCGTGTTGTTTACCGTAATGACTCCAGGCCGATGTTCGATTATTTCACTAAAGCCTGCTGCGATGTTATCGAACAGTTAACTCGTCCAACGCGATTGGATTCAGACAAACTGGCCCTCTAACATAATTACGATAGCCGCAACTAGAGGACTGATTGAAATCTATATGTTTCAATTGTCTCATGAATATGTCATGAGCGACTTTTTTGTGATTTTATTTTTAAAACTTTTATCAGATTTACAGTCATTATAATCTGTCAAATGTTTTCGGGACACACCGGTCTGATTGAAGGTTTCAGGTGCTCGACTTATCTGATTTCACTAATTAAATATGTAATTTCAACATTCAGCAACGTTCGCTGTTGGTAAGGTTCATTCCCCCAGCTGGTCTAGCCGTGACTAGGCCGCAATGTACGGGTGCCCTTGTGATAACGATCGCTGATAATCTCAAACTGCGATCGCACCTGGATCGACATGATGCGGGCTTGTGTAGATATATCGACAACATTGTTTGCGACGAATTCATTGACGCAACGATACCATTTTATTATCGGCCAGCTTAGTTTCGGAAGGTCAAGGTATTAATTTGTATCCTTAATCTCGTTATAGCATCTGCATAGGTATTGTAAATGCACTTGGTCTTAGTCGTAGATCAATCGTATCTGGTTGAAATCACATAGTAATAAACATATGTTCGGAAGTAAGTTGAGTGTAACCAGTTGTTAAGTACCCGCAGTGCGCCGCGGGGTTGCTCAGTGTGTGAGCTCCCTGCCACATTACCGTAGGGAATAGCGTGAAGGGATGCACCCCTGACTGATATCAACCAATCGCCGAACAGTTCACCAACACAGATATCATTACTGCCGCCACCCTCTGCTAACAAATGCACCCGTACGTACATATGTTTGCTTTCACTTCTATAAATAATAATTGATGAATGTTACTTTGGAAATTAAAATGGGGAGGGAATCTATATGAGTATTTTAAATCCCCACGTTTTTATAATTTTTGCATTGCATTAACAATCAACTGCACCTAAATCCGAATGAAAAACTAAGCATAATGATCAAAACATTTACGAAGCGCGTATGCAAACTAATGAACACAGTGTATAATCAAAACTAACACCACTACGTACATAATTAATGAAATTTCCAGCTGGCCTACAATTTTAATTGTTCACTGTTGTGATACGCCGCTTTTGAAATGTTTCGGAAAAGTAAGGCCTTTTGTTCACGGACGCAGTCATCGAGACCCGCGTAATGCCTCCATTATTTGTTTATCAAATAGCCATTAGAACCCGGAATATTCATGATTAAAATTACAATATTTGAGAATGAAGATGTCGTGTGAAAGACCAGTTGTTAGATACAAATGATATTAATTTAGGTGAGCTCGCTGGGGTAACAAAACGCCTCCAAATTGTCCGCTTTAATGACAACAAGTTTTGATGTTTCAGACTCGTGTTACAAAGTTACAATGACTGTCTATCGTTGGATCTCAGTTACGATAATGGTTACTTAAACGCGTATAAATATGAGAGATTTCGGAATCAAATTGTAGAGGCGTCATCACTATTATGGTTGATTTTGATGGAGTTGTTTTTGTGTGCAGGTCGGACCTTGAGTGGCGGCAGCGGGCAAGTGTGCCGGCCGCACTTCCACACGCCGCTGCACCCCTGGCTCGAGTCCAAGGCGTTGAGCGGCGGCGCGTGGGGCAGCGGCTTCCAGCAGGATGCGGCGCAGGCGGACAAGCCTCTGTCGCCAGCCCAGCACCACCACCCGCACCCCTTGTTCTCTTTCCCCCCGACGCCGCCGAAGGACTCAACGCCAGACTCTGTGGCGGCGGCTGCGCTTGGTCAGCAGGACTACCAGGCCGCCGTCGCGCACGCTACCGCCATGAGCGTCGCCTTCATGCAACAGCAGCAGGAGCTGCCATTGTGTGGCGATGTCAAGCCCATGATGGGCGCGCCGCCATCCAAGCAGCGTGAAGGTGCGCAGCCGGACTCGTGCCCCCAGGAGTCGAGTCAGCCCTCCGGGGAATACAACGCGCAGTACAACGCCGCCGGCGGCGACTACTACAACTACCAGGGCAAGGGGTATAGTGGGCAGCAGCAGAGCAAGCCACGCCCGAACAAGACGCGAACGAGCGCCGGTGAGTCCGCGGTCCGCACCGCATTGCACCGCTCCCGCTGCGTGCACTCACCACACACACCACACGCGCTTATCCGATCACTAATAACAGCATCACTGTCTCAAGATATCACAGTAAACGTTCAGATGATCAACATCTCTCGCTCACGATACCTACTCGCATTACGCCTAGTAAAGCTTTCTTTTAAATGGTCTCTAATCAGTTAATAAATCAAATACGCGACGCGACCATCCAATGCCTAATAAAAGCCTTTACGGAATGGCAGCTGAGATATCCCGCGTAATTAGAATCTCTACAGATTGTCTCATCGACAATTGAGATATATTAATTCGATAAACGTAGCAAGATTAATATTTCATTTGGTTTCGAAATGGCATTGTCGAGTGATATCGCGATGTGTTCGGATAAGCGCGGCTCTTGCACCGGGGGTTGTGGCGCCTCACGAGTCTCTGACACGGTACTAGGGCTTGGGATCATGTCGGTACTAACGCTTCTCTTACTAACTGCTCAACGGTGAAGGTGTTGTACTAATAATTTATAATATTGGCTCTTTGCAGTTACTGAACGTGATAAATTCTCAGAGTTGCGGGAATCGTGGTTAGTTTTTTGTTGGAAAGCGTATAGTTACAAAGCGAATTTAATCAATCTTCATTGGTATTTGAGAGCAGGAATTCCCCAATTAACTTGTCTAATATATTTACGGTGTAACCGGCGGCCGGGCGGTGTGCACTTCATTGTTACGACGGTACATGTGAACTGACGCGGCCTCGACTGATGTTGACCAAACAAACTAGACGTTTCTCATTATTTAATTGCGACCTGCCATTGTTTCCTAACTAGATAATTAAATAAGTTCTCTTAAGCAGATTTCTATTAAGTTTCGTGACAGTCCTCTAAATTAGGAGACACGGTTCTTATTTACTTTCACAATTAAATGAGATGCTTCTTCTCTTTCTTTACTGCTTAGGAAAAGTCTTGTGTCTATATAGGTTATTTATGAGAGAACGGGACGAAATGTCTCATATGGAAGGATCTACATAATGATACCTAGTAAAACTAAGTCAAAGATGACCTTTTATTTGTTAGATGCGTTTTCGTAATGAGAACACTAATCCATCATGAGCCATCACGTCATTGCTAACACAATGAATTACACAACACTAAATTGTATTAACACCACATAATGCAGCTTTATTTTATATTTGAAAATGTAATTATATCGCCACTACTTGTTAAACTTTGACAATGGACGGGAACCAAAATGGCGGCGTATTGTCTCATATTAGAATAATGAATGTGCAGAATTATGTACAATGACTGTTAATATAGACAGACAATTAAATAGTTCCCGTTACAATTATGTTTGTTCAATATTTTGTGAAAATTCAAATGGATTAGCATGGCTCACGAACGCGGGCGCAGCTTGACTCTTACAATGGATTTCTCATGATATACTTAATTAGAATCGTATTGAAAAAAAGTAGGCGTAGCGTTAATTGCGCCAGATAAAGCCATTTACTAAGTAGTCATTTATTCTTTTACTTACACTTCCGTGTATTATGAAAATGTGAATCTCTCCAAAGAATTCGTTTCGCAAATTCTTTCAACTGTTATACAACAAAGCTAATTTGTTGTGATTTAAGATGTCGACAGTAATTACGTCTATTGTCTGTCCTAACAATTCATTTTAATTTAATATTCATAATAGATTGAATACAATCATTGGCATTGCAACGAGAGAGAGCTGATTAAAAATGTCATTTGACATTTAGCCCTCGCCCACAAACTATAAAGTCTCCCACAGACAATTAGTATTCGATTTTCAAATAATGCAGATTAGGCAAAAGTATGTCAATTTCGACAATGAATATGAAATACATGATGATTTTCACCATTCGTTCATCATTCAATCACTGATACAAAATATAGGCGCTTTGGCATTTTGGACAGGATCTGAAGCCTCAAGCTGCCATCTAAGAGATAATTTCAAAAACCTTCATTGGTTAAAAGTATCGCAAAGAATGATTCTTCAGGTTTTATTTCAATTTACACAATGTCACGCGTCGTTAAGTTTTTGTTAAACCAACGTGTTCTTGATAATTGTCGTAAAAAACTCAATACACACCCGCTATGTAATTGTGTGTATGTAATTGGAAATACTTAATCAGCTCACTTATTTAATTGTAAGTCCGACGCACACGCTGCAAGAATAATTTGTTTTTAGTATATTTTTTTAATAATTATTTATCACGAAACAACGGTCTATGGTGTCTTTATAATTGGTAATGACAATAACTTATTAATTTTCATTACATAATATGTCTTCGACTTTTAGAAATCGAAGAATGATTTTTCCATTTTCAATAAGGGGAAACTTGCTATGTGATTGCGTTATCCTGTTAGATAATTCGAATAACAACAAAGTATCGAAACACACTGGAGGTAGCATTAAATGTTGACTATTAGGTGCTTATAGGGACATCAAATATGTTTGAGCCGCAGCAGTATATACTACGTTGAATATATCTTGGGCAGTAGGTGGCAGTTCCTTGGTGGAAGCGGTATTATGATAATGCGCGGCGGCCGGATGTGGACCATTCCATTGTGCTAGCGATCGCCTGACCTCGAGCCTCCTGCCTATTACAATATACGCGGACTTTAGGACAAATTAATGCAGCATTTGATAGTAATGTTGAGGACTATAGTTTTCCGTTTTTGGCACAAAGATAGGAGCTTCCACAATTGATAGGTGGATCCGTTCTGCTCAAATATAGTCATTGATTCAAAGGCTAAATGCAAAAGGTTATCAATGTTAATTGTTAGGTAAACCAAGGTACTCAAGTAGTTCGGCCTTCGGTCCTGAACATCGGATAATGTTATAGTATCAATTCATTGTACATTACGAATTAATGATACAAGATTAAGTACAACTTAGCATTTAGATCGAACAATCGAAAAATCGTGACCTAAAACGTAGTTTGTATTTGAAGAATGTCATGGAAAGGGCAATTCGAATAATAAACGGTCAGTTCCAATGGTAACCTGTTATTATACAGGCTATTTCTTAAACAGTACCATTCAACACTTTCTAAAACAATGTTGCGTTCACTTAGACTGTATTCAAATTATTCAATGATTTTGTGTTCAATAACAATTCAAATACAGCCGCTTTGTTCGACTGATAGAGTACCTTGCGAATATTTTCTTACTGCCTTTGGGTAAAGCCGGGAATTGAACATTGAGTAATATATTCAAAGAGAACCTTGAAGTCTTTGTAAATTTGACATAATAATGCGGCAGAAAACTTGCAATGAGAGTTCGTACGCTTGCATAAATCTCGACTAAACCGTGTGAAAATCAATAATTAATTAGAAGATACCTGTACATTGACAGTATTGGAGGAAATTTCGCTTGTAATATTTGGATGCAAGTCACGCGTCGTGTTGCAGCAACACGCGCGTGTATCGGTTGCGCAACCAATTAGCGCTGACGTGCGCCCGCGCCACGGACCGCCACACAACAGGAATGAGGCTTCGGCCAACTCTTAATATGTTATTATTTTTCCTCGACGTCGCAATACTTTTTGTCATGTCCAGTATAATACCAACATACAACACTAAATACAAATAATAAATCTTTCTCTCACGTTTCAACTAGAATTTATACTTACTTAGTAACTTACCTACCAATTCATTTAATCCGAGCGTATTAAAATGAATGTTTCCCAGTTTATTGTACAAAGTTAGTGTTGGTAAGTATATTACATTCGTCACGGTCTGTCGACGGGTATTGTTACTCACAGTGTTGCATCAACATGAAATTTGCATTTTACGTTGGACATCCGCGGAGCGATTAATTCAATTATAAAATTAAAGGACAGAGATGTTATGTTATCCTGCTCAGGTTGTAATACATGTTGTATCCGAACGGTTCACGGTTCCATGCAAATCGAACAGTTAAAGTCTGGTTATAGCAAAAAGTCGTAGTGTAGACTGGTCGTAAGTGTGTGGACTCGGACATCGCTTGACCGGTATATAATAATTATACATCGGGTTCAGTGCAAGTTGCTTCTGAGCGGCATCGCATCGCTCGTCACAGGTAATTATCTCGCAGTATGCTAATAACAAATGCAAATACGAGCGTCCGACCGCCGACCGACACAACGTTGGTCCGCGCAGTGCAAGCGCCGTGAAAAATGGCTTCATTCCTGATCGCTGCCCGTTATATCATACTGTACCTAGCAACTATCAAACAACACTAATTGATTAAACAAAAGTGAAATACAATTAGCCAGTCAATGACTTGAAACATCCCTTTTTTTCTTTTAACATATTTCCTGGCAACACAATGCTCAATAAAAATAAACCTCGAGCGAGACCATCAGCTTCCATTAAATTTTTCTATTTGCATACAGGCATATAATTAAAGCGTAATAACAGCCTCTGTGGCGCAACAAAGAATAAGTTTTGAGCAATAATTTAATGGTTTGTATGCAAAATAGCCTCAACGTTACGTGTTGATGGGCCGATGCGCCGAGAGAGCGCGTCACGGTACAGGAGAGCGAATTAGTCCTTCATTTAAATTACATTACCCTGGTGCACATTAACGTTATACGTGACTATGTACGAGTTTTTACTTTGTAGTTTCATCGAGAAGTAACGGGCTTCGCTTGTTTCGAACGCATCGATAGCTCTGAGGTCAACATCGCTCGAGTGGCGCGCGAGTTGCACTCTCAGCGAAACGCGCCGTGTACAGTGTTTTCCCTACGCGGCGGGAGCGTGTGAAAACTTTGCGAGTTCTCGACGGGACCGAGTGCCTGGAGACTCTCGAAAAATAAAAACCTCCCACTCGCCTCCGTAAATATGGCAGATGAAAATCTTTTATCGCGGTCACGTAGCGCCGCCGCATCACGAGCGCATGTCACTCCGGCTATAAAGAACGCGCCGCATTCTAATTTTGAATAAACACTGGAATTTTTCGCTGAGCCTCATACGTTTTGCAGTAGATCAGGATAGGCAGTCTCTGTGGACTCGTACCGTTATGGATGAAATAAAATGATATCTTTATGTCGAGTCTAAATCACGTGCCGGGCGGAGCTGCCCGGGCAGCCAAGATCGTCCGTCAGGGGAAATTAAGAAATAACTCTTCGATGTGAATGTATTAAAACGTTACCATTGAACCGGATCGGACAATTATATCGGATAGTAATTAATCAGAAGAGTGTTCTCTTTAATAATACGTGTAATGTCGATGTATGAGGGGCTGGCCGCTGTAAATCTTGTGAAACGTCGCCGCCCGCGGCTCCACGGGCTTTCACAAACGTTTTGACCAATAGAGACGTTACTAATGAACTAAATCCGTCTCTAAAGCTAGAGACACTATCATAAAACATCGCGGCTTGTGTAATATCCTGTTATTTTTTCCTAATAATCGTTATTGGTGTTTATTTATTACAAACTTCGATACAAATTACAGGTTTTATCGATGTACCAAAAAAATATAAAGGGTTAGTCCAAAAAGTGAGTCGTTGGCCCGATCGCAATAAGTTTTCGATAAAGTCCGGGCGATTTAATTGCCGGTTTTGATCTGGTTTTACATAAAAAAGATGAATGGCTGCATTGCCTAAAGCTCGTAAAACATTTTCGGTTCGTTTAACGTATTTTTTCTATCAGATATTTGAGCACTTTCACCTTCATAGAAGTTCCCGCGTGTTGTTATTTATTCAGCGCACCGCCCTGTGTCTGGGGACTTGGATAATCAGATCTAGATACATAATTATTACGATACCTATTGATACGCTTCCGATCGATATGCTCGGCTCAAACCAGTTCTATACAAACACTAATAGATAAGTACGGGGCGTGTTTGTCACGCGTCCTCTGATTTCCCACACTGATAGCAGTTAGTTTGTTATCGAACGCCTCTGAGGAGGATGCGAAGGTGTAACGAGGTTTTAAATTCGATCTCGGTAAATCATCGGCCGTGTAATCGAGTTTAGAGAAAGATTGTGGGCGGCGCGCGCGCATCCCATATGTGAACACCATCCTCTTACTAACCATGTAAGCACTTTAGTAAAATTGCTTATTGTGATCTTTAAAAATCGTATTAACAAGTTCCCCGGAGGACGGCTCATCCTGGGGTCAGATTTGCATGAATTTATAAATTTAACGCATGAGTAAAGTATCGACTTAGCGTTTTATTTAGTTCTGTATTTCATCGCTTGGCTAGTTTGATGAATTAGGTGTCAAACGTAGAATTTATTAAGATAGTTTTTTGTTTCGATTCGTTTACGAAGATTTGCAATTCAAGTCGGTTCATGGATGAGGGGCGATGGCTTGCGTTTGAAATTGTTTTAGACGTAGGTGTACAATTACACACAGCGAAAATTAGCATGTGGGTAATAGTTTACAGCTCTGGTTCTGCTCTGTTTGGCACTAGACGCTCACCAATGTTTTTGCAACAACTATTTATTTTTGTAGCAACTTGCTTTTGTTGTTGCAGTCCAAATTATTATGCGCTATTGAGCTGTTAATGGTTATTTTTGAAATTTTCTTTTACTTTTGTAAGTGAATGAGGTTGTCATATTTTCCAGCTTACCTAGGTACTTTTACTACTAGTTTAATATAAAAGATGATTTTGTTTATGGTTTAAACTTTTTTTTTTATTTAGAGTTTTTCTTTTAAAATGCAAATGACGATGTAGGTAAGGGCGTTTCTTGGTTGTCCGTCAAACATCACTACCATACCGATGCAAGCATTACTTTCTCTTAGTTTTCCTTCGCGTGTAAAAAATCTTGATATTTTTTCTTCAAAGTGAAACTCGTCGCGCTTTCCCTAGTTAATTGAATATTTTACTATTTTTTTCGTAGTAATTGCAATTATGTTGATCTTAAGATAATGTGTTGTGAAGGATGATGTAGAACATTTATGTAAGTGCTTTGTGTTAGCATGCTTTGTTAGTTAGTGAAATTCTATTTGTAATGTTTCTGAATGTGATTTTCTCTCATCTTTCCCAGCCTGCCAGGAGACAGGTAATTTCCACCTTTCCATAAAATGCTAAGTTACCTATGGTTTGGTACATAAATTCGTTTTACACGGCAGTTTTTCGACTTTGGTTTTGGTGTTATCGTTTCGCTTGTCCATTATTTTTGCCTTGCATAAATTCATTTTAATTTAAAATGAAATATTCCATTACAAAAGCTATTTTCATTTATTTAACCGCTAATATTCAAACTATCTTCGAAACCTCTTTGCAATCACAATTAAAAAAAAATACAATTCATAACTTCTAAATTCAAATTTCTCTACTAAAGACACGAATCTCACTCCTTTACGTGCCCCATCTTACTTATTTTGTCTATAACACAGAGGGTCGAGAATGCGTCAACTGCGGGGCCACCAGCACACCTCTTTGGCGACGCGACGGCACAGGACACTACCTCTGCAACGCCTGCGGCCTCTACTACAAGATGAACGGACAGAATCGACCCTTGATCAAGCCCAAGCGAAGATTGGTGAGTGTAAGAATCCGACCAATTTTGTTGTTTTTGATTGTCTGGGTAAACCGATTAAAAATGATAACTGATGCAACGCACTACAAAAATTCACTAAAATCTGCGTACTTTCTTAGACAGCCGTGGAATTAGTTATTTTCCATCCATTTTCACAGTCGTTGCCTTATGTAAATTCAAATTTTAATATTCTTCTATTCATTTAAAGGCATAATATTTGTCAAATATGGATACAGAGGTGACAAAAATGCGGCCAACGTGTGCGAAACCACAAACGTGGGTAGAGATGTTCGTAACATTATAAATAATACGAATTCTGACGTTTAGCATGTCATCTAGAAAAGCATGTTAGATCGGTTTATCTAGACAAGATCTTAGACACTTTTTGGAATTCTATGAAGTTTATAGTTTTACTACTACAGCATTGAAATATCCGCTAAGCATCGTTCGTACATCATGTGTTAATTAAGTTCCAGACGTCTGTTACGTATTCGATTCGACTCGTTAATCCCAATCAATCCCGTTTAGAAGTAATGTATGTGCATTTATTAACAGACTATTATAACAATTAAATTAACGTGCAACTATGATGTATTGGCACACTGTAATACTTTTTACCACGATGCATCATTCCCGAGTATAGGTATACATAGTCGTAATGAAAGCGATTGTTTTTACGATCCCAACAAAGACCCGTTTTATTAACATTTGGACGCATTGTTACCCTGTTACCCACAGTGCACCTTTTCCAAGTCACGTGTGTTCGAGATAACATTCCGTCATCTACAAATAGCATAGCGAGACAATCTCGGAGAGAATGGGTGTTGTTGTACAGTTAAGGGGCAGCAATAAAAAGGCGGAGCATGCCCGCCCGAGCACGACACCGCATTAAGCGCTCCCACAAATTGGGCTCTTATGAAAGTTGAACGTTTCGACGAAAGACCTCAGCGTCCACTAAACTAGCCTCTGCATGACCGCCATAAATCTTGGAGTTCACATTTAATCTAAGGTCCCCACGCATAAAACTGAAACAATGCGACATACGGCCCGCTCGGTGTCACGTCAGCCCATGTCGGCTAACGAGTGGCCCGTGCGCGCAATTGTACGTACAATTTACCTTAATACCCGTCTCGCAGACATAAACTAGCGGAATGGCTCGGAATATTTGCCTTTTGTTGGCCAAATTACGTAATACCAGCGATATGATTTCATTGCAACGTACAGCGTTATGGCTGCGGGCCACATGCGTATAATAACGTTCCTGTTTAACGATTAGTTAAATTGATAAAGTAAGTTAAAGTAACGTTTTTTGTTACTACAATAGCATAATAGGAGCGATTTTGTAAAACAACTTCTACGAGAGTGAAGTCATGGTTTTTAAACCCGGATGTTCGTAACGCGGTTTTAATATTTAGATTCACTGTAGTGTGGAGAGATACCGTTAATGTGCTACGGGGAAAGATTGAATTCTCACTTTTATTTTCGTTGTGGGAAATGTGAGACAATGCGCGCCTCTCGCCGCTGTCCGTGCTCTTGGCTAATCCTGAGGTACGTCTGCTGGCACAATGCCTCTAATAACGTTGTTTAGAAACCAAGATAACGCTTATTTTTATGGCGTTACAATAGTGCTAACTGCTGCTAAGTAGGTTGGTTTCCTTTACCTACATAGCAAATACAAGAGCAGTTGTTTTTGTCTCTCTAACCCCACTTTAGAAGTAGATACGATATCGCAATACGAATGTATCATTTCCAGTTCCTCATTGGCAATACAAACAAACTTATCGATTGCAAAACAATGGCCCAACCTAGCCCTTTAACTTCGTGTCCTAGATAGAATAGTAGTCCAATTTTACCAACTAGCTACTTCAAACATCTATCTGCAAACATTCTCATTAGAATTAATTAAAACTAAATTGTTACACGGCAAAATGACGGTAATTAAGGCATTAAGAAACAACGACCTTGTTCTGACTAATTGGACAATACGTTGAATATTTAATGCAAGCCCAACAATGAATTAAAACAATAATTTCTATTCATAATAATTGGACTAGCCCAATTATAAACTGCACTTGACATGAAATAGAATTAAGTGGGAAACTTGGCACAATACGCAGTCTAATGTGTGGAATAAATATAATTATTTTTCTTAATAAAGTAATGGCAGTAACCTTGTATTAAGACAATAGATTTACAAAACTATGTAACCTTTGCGTAATCACTGCTCAATATTGCACACGTTAATTAGTGAAATAGGTTTATTCGTTGAACATTAGCGATGCTTTATGACCATTGAAAAACCTCTTGATTAATAAAAAAAATACTTTGTAAAATAACACCTCTTTCCCTTCACCTAAAAGGTGAAAAGTTGAGTTCTCAACTTGAAAAAGTAAAGACAATTTTTCCTTCAAGCCCTCAAGCAATTTTTGAAGTATGGTTTGAACGACATTATCCTTGCCATAGATAAAAAGTCTGTGTTAAATTAAAAAGAACAGAAATAAATTAAGACCTCACGGTTTTTTAAAGACACACTTTCTTTATATTTTTTTTTCTTTGTAAATCCAAAAAGTTTAGCATTTTAATCCAGTGAATTCTGCCCAATAAATCAAACTAAATTACGAGTGGGACCAGAGACAAGGATTAATATGCTTACACAACTTCTGTCACTTTGCTAAATTAAAAATGCAAATAGGGCTACAACTATATGCTGCTGTAGCGAACGCAACTATTTATGTATTATGTTAAAACCTAAGATGGTCTATGATAAAGATTTTATTACCAAAATAAAGCAATTTTAGTGAAATTTATATATAGATATGCTTTTTTTCACGAGTTTTACCAAGAATGTGGTGTTTTGTAGCTACATATACATATGTAAATTGAGGTCTTAAAATAAAGCGTTCAGAAATATTTCAAGAGAATCTTTTTATGTCTTTGTAATTGTTTCTGAAATGTAATTAAAACAATTCAGCATGAACCATAAGATTTAATTTGCGTTGGTATGTACAACGTATTTCGTTTTACTTTGCATCAAAATATTAATTAAATATAGCAAATTTATATTTGATACATTAGGTACTGAATTTTATATTCTTTTAAAACCTCATGATTAATTCACTCCTTTAAAATAATTTAAAAGTAATTTTTCACATTTACATTTAAAAATCCCAACCATTTTAAAGACACAAAACTACCTTGATACTTATGTGTTTGCAGTATAATTTATAAAAATGTTTACTTTGTGCAAACTCGGTCGGCAAGCTTTGTTTGTCAGTACTCACAACGTGAACAATAAATTGTAGAAGTATAAAATAGAATTATGGAAAATAAAAGAGTAAGCGCGTGCACCTGTATTTCTGAACACATAAAGGACCATGCCCACCAGACAAAAACACGTGTTCGACTTCAACTTTGACGTTTGACAAGTGTGTTTTTAAACATGTTTAATTCTTGCCTACAGATGTATGACATGTTTTTTTGGTCACATTTTGCATATTTTCTCCTACTGTGGTAATCGATGATAGTCAATTCATGTTTTAAGATAAAGTTCACCTAGAAAGAACTTTCCTGATGTAGGGAAAAAATATTCAACTGCAACTTTGACGTTTGACAAGTGTGTTTTTAAAACATGGTTAATTCTTGCCTACAGATGTATGACATGTTTTTTGGTCACATTATGCACATTTTCTCTTACGATGGTAATTAATGATTATAGTGAATTCATGTTCAAAGATAAAGTTAGCCTAGAAACAACTTTCCTGATGTAGGGAAAAAATATTACTTATGGTAGGTATGTTGCTTTATTATTCAATGTCAATAAATTACGGGGACACTTGTAGGTACATGTCCATCACGTTATAATTATACACGATGAAACATGTAATGAAGTCCTTATTGATGGTAGAATTAGTATAATTTCTTGTAGTTATTCGTTTTTGTGACACGTAGACCATTCATTTACTTATTCCTATAAAACGAGAAGTATTAAACATATGTAGTTTAATTTAGACGTGTTGTATGCTTCACATTATCAATCTAATTAAAAATTCAACAGTTTTCTTTCGGAGCTTCACCATGTCATCATCATCATCTCAGCGTATAATCCCGGTTGCATCCGCGGCTTTCGCGTTGGAGCCCAGGGTCCGCCAGATTGAATGAATTATGAATTCAAGAGTGATAGTAAAAAAAAATGTTTTTTTTAAAGGATTTGGTAATATTGCCAAATATAACGAATAATACAGTTACAGTTGATAACATAATATAGTATACCAGCTCCCTTATTGCGTCATCTTCATCCCAGCGTTAATCCCAGTCGCATCCGAAGCCTTTTCAGCTTTTGAGTCTGGGGTCCGCTTCACCAGTCCAACTGCTGATATGGCTAAACTTCGACATTTTCCATGAAGCGACTGCCGTCTGACCTCCACAACCCGAAGGCGACATCGAAGCATTGCAGTTAGACCAATTGTTGGACTTTTAAGGGCTCCAACAACACGGGTTGTTGGAGCCCTTAAAACGACAGCCACTAGATGTTCGTATGGCAACCGGGACCAACGGCTCAACGTGCTTTCCGAGGCACGACCAGACCAGTTCAAATATTCATATTCATGCATACAAATATTTGCACTGTGCTGGGATCGAACCCGCGCCTCCCTGCGTAACGGCCGCGTTCGCTACCGCTACGGCCTCTTGCGTAACACACTTTAAATTTGAATCTTTTTGAGGCATATTGTTATCCATTGCTCCATATGTTCGAAAAATATATCTGTTCAACAATATAAATAATGCAATGAATGTTTTTAAACTGTCAAAATTAAACCCATTTGCTACTGATAGGGTGTTACTCAATTGCCCTGTTGGTCTAGTTTTTGTTTTGAAAACTAATCTCCAAACTCTTTTTTCTCGGATTTGAAAATCCCAGTCAGTGTACCGACATCTTAAGTTAAAAAGCAATAAAGCTGCGCTGGCGACTATAAAGAGCTTCATACATTACGAGGAGTATCTCGCAATATATCGCCGGTCACCGGGCCGGGAGCCGACAGAAATATAAGTGGACACTAGTGTTAATGTTATCTGTTTTTATTTATATGTGCTATATGAAGTTTGCTATGAGAACCAAGTTTTTGAATTGCTGCGATTTTAATTGTCATAATAATAATAATAGTAACCCATTTTTGTCCCTCTACAGGGCAAAGGCCACCACGTTTTGCTTAAGGCGGATTGACGATTTTAGATTTGCTTACATTAAAAAGTTCTGCCTCCGACTTCATAATCAGCCTCTTTTGTTCCCACTGTTGGAACACCGACCTCCTCTCTGTGACAGGCAGTGAGCCGTATTTTACCACGCTGGCCCAGAGCGGGTTGGTGCGACTTAATTGCGCAATAACAAAATGATACCACGGGAAAATGCTACCTGGACGTCGTCCGTATAGCTTTCCCCAGAATGTCAAATTTTTGATCTCCTTGCCAAATTTTATACAAATCGGTTCAATGGTTTACGCGTAAAATGTAGTACACAGGGTTACTTTGGAATTCATAATAGTATGGATATAACGTCTAGGTTTTCATCTCTATCCAGAAAAAATATATAAAACCCGAATGCACTGAAATTTTTTAAAGTCGCTTAGGCGATACTGAATTTGATCGTCTCAAAATATAATCGATGAGCGATCGATGAACGTAATCCGGCTGCCATGCACCATACAAAATCTATCTGAACGGTTCAAGTCATCGATCACCGTCAGCAGGATCGCTGGACATAGAACCTCGGGGACTAGTTTTTATTGTGATGGTAATTGGTACCTCGTTGAGAGTTGCAGGGCATTGAGGTGAATGGCGTGCCCCTTGTCCAGCAATGGACAGGTGATGATGATAATCTATACTAATATATAAAACTGAAGAGTTTGTTTGAACGCGCTAATTTCACGAACTACGGGTCCGATTAGAAAAAAATCTGCGTTGGATAGCCCATTAATCCAGGAAGGCTTTAGGCTATATAACATCACGCTGCGACCAATAAAAGCGGAGTATAGCTAACTCCACGCGAACGAAGTCACTGGCGGCCGCTAGTTAGGTATATATTTACCGGCTCGTAAGTTGGCAAAAGATTTTGTAGTGAGGGAAGTTCGCGCATGTAAAAATTTATGAAATTGTGTATGAGCAAAACTTCCCCACTACAAAACCCTTAAAACTGTACTTAAGCATATTATTCTTAGTGGTCATATACACAAGCGGAATGCGTCGAAATTCTTCGACGCGTCGGCAGCTGTAGGTGCCTCTGCCTCTGGCGTTAACGCGAACAGCACAAATATATGAGCACTTGAAGTGTCGGTCATACACATAGTTTTAGCACAGAACACCTAATATATATTCTATAAGCACCTATAAATAGTCTCATCATGCTACAAGGAAAAATGCTGCTCTCTGCGTGTTTTGATGATCTAAATGAGCTGGAATGGCAACAGGAAAATGGCTGATTGGATTTACCTCCAAGGAAACTCATTGTCAATTTCACTTGTTATGTTAAGTTATGATCCAATTGCGCAGGCGCCTATGTGATGATGATTGATTGGCATTCAGATAAAAGAAGACATACTTTTCCTCCCTGCTTGTTTGTTTCACTCGTAGTTTGTTAGAAGATTTCCTTTTAGACTATTTCCCAACCATTTCTTTTCCGTCACCATATTTCTTTATCACATAACTATCTACCTACTTGGTACTGCCTCAGAAACAATTTTCATTGAATATTTTTCATAGTTTTTTCCCATAATAATTTGTTTTTTCCTGCTATTCAGGGCGGAGACAAATTCAACAAATACCATAAAATCGATCCGACCGTTCTTAAAGTTATAAATACAAGTGTTATAAGTACAATGAACCGAATTTTGTTTTACGTCTATATGAAAATCTCCATCATCAATATTTGGCAATCTATTGCCAGATAAATGACTCTTTCGCGAATCGCACTCCATTTAAATCGACTATCGCACACTCTTATTCACTTTCTACCACCTCAATCCTCATTTTAAGAGGAAACAAACAAAGTTAGTACCACTATTCTCCTCGCAAAACACAGGCATAAAATAAGAAACGCTTCTACGAATGGCGATATATCGCACTGCGCAGGAGCACAAAATATAAGTGTACAGTAGTGTGGACACGTATCCTATGCGATTATGTTACATGTATAACTCAACTATTTACTTACTTACAGCAATATAAAACTTAACAAGCCACGTAATGTATTTATTACTGTGACCTTTTTGTGTAAAACTATACGCGAAAACATACCAACGAAATTAAAAAGGTTTTCTTATTTAATCAGTGTGAACTGTGCATACTTATTTTATGAAGTACCTTCGTTTCTATCAAGGATTCTAAATTTAAAATTAGTATCTGAATATACATTCTTCATGTCATATTTTACAAATACATATTTTAATTACTTATTCAAATTTACAGAGGCGGTCTAACATCAGCACATTTATTTGTGTATTACATTTTTTGTTTTACATTTACTATTTGCGTTTCTAGATTTTTGTATTTCATTTTCATGAATATGTAAAGACCATTTTTGATCTCATTTCCATTAAATTACATTACCAAAAAATGTACGATAGGTATTGCATTAAAATACATTCACTGAGGATTATGTACGGGTAATAAACTAAATATCAGGGATTATGTAAATTATTATAATAATATAAAATACTAGCGCAATTTCCGTCTGTAGTTTCATACAGTTTTATAATATAATGTTAAGTTTACTGGCCGTGACGAATAACTTTCTTTTTTAGTCTTTCCTATAATATTTACACGGATTTCAGCAATATTCAAGTAGGAGTATTTATTTTATTATGTTATTTTATTTTTGGTGTAACTTACAACAAAATCGCAACAAGGATCCAATTTTTTAATATTACCCAATATAAATTTTTTGTTGTGACACGATATGTATATAATAGGACGTACTTACATATAAAATAACACCCCATGTTTAGTCTTACATAGATATGGAAACATGCATAGTAGGATACTGAAAAACAAAGAGAAAAGTCATTAATAGAAACAAGACTTGTTACTACACATATTTCGTGGAAAAATAAATAAAACTAAAATTAATACAATACACTTCAATTAATTTTTATTGCTTAACATTTGTACTGTGAATACGAAATGTACCACAATACATGTAGTACATACATATTTAAAATACACCAAACCGGCGGTCATAGAACTTTCCTATTTGGCATTCAAGACTGGAGCCTGTGCCAAATAAACGATTACAATGAGAATTCTGTGCCGTAAAAGTTGAGGCAGGAATCGGTCCCACACTGTCTGCTTGTGCCTGATCTATTAATCGGTGTGATGTCATAATTAAGAATAATGTATCGTGATCGGTGCCAAGTTTTCCGACTTGTTTCAATGATTCCGATTGATGAATGAAGAGGGGCAAATATGTATATGAAGAGGTGCAAATATTTGACTTCACATGATGCTCGTACACTTACACATGTCTTTAGATTGGGTGCATATAATTAACATCAGAAAGACAATAGGGATGTCCCCTGGGTAAAAAAAAATGATTCTATTTAGTCCGTCATTCAGATTATAGAAAAATATTGGATACGTATATTTTGTTTTATCAAATCAATAAAAATGACAAATATAAAAGGCGTCAAAGATCAGGAGTGGTGGCAGGTGACGTCACTGCTCGCTAAAAAGTGTAGTGTGCAGTGACGTCACACGAGTTTTCAACGCACTGTGTCGTCTTCATTTTTTGTTTATATGAAAAAAGAAAAAAGTACGTGTCTAGTATTTTTTGGAAATCTGACTGACGGACTAATTCGTTTTCTTTTAGTCAACTACCCTATTCTCATACAAAACTGTTGAAAATCAACTCAGCGACAACCAGTGTCAAAATCTTGTCAATAATGTATTGAATCATAAAATATTCCCTACATTATTGTCATTAGTAATTCTACTAGGGCTTAAAAATAACCGTTATCCCGCACTAGGAATTACTCCTGTACCTATCCGTGTGTGGTGCGTTTGCAATCATTTAAACTCAAATACACAAACAGCCAGACCCGGAACAACTACTTGTAGGCCATACAAACACACAAGTATATTTGTTTACTACTCAGTAATATACTGGAGAGACTGGTTACATTGCCTTGTTGACTATGATTCTTAGCCTCCGGCAAGGTAAAAACCAAGCCCTTTGGTCACATAAAGTGTAAGCCACCTGTTTGAACCTCCACTGTCTTTTGCTAAAAATAAATCTACTTACGGACAAAATTATTAGGCTCCTCGTAATACCAACGAAAGTCTTACTACTCCCACCAAAATGTTTCCAGGCAGTGTAAATAAAATAAATAATTAAAATTTTCTTATTTGGATCGTGGTAAAATGTTTTTTGTAACATTAGGAACGGTAGTGGCCGTTGTCCGTGTCTCGGTGGCCGGACAAGTCTCGCCGGCAATCGATCACCGCGCGCCGTTGAATAAATTGTAGCCGTAAGCGTGGTCCTAGTTAGGGGTTACGAGCGATTTTACCGAATTAAATAAATACTATCATCATCATCATCAACCTTTTTTATCGTCCCACTGCTGGGCACAGGTCGCTTCTCATAGAGAGAAGGATTGAGCGTACTCACCACGCTTGCTCAATGCGGGTTGGCGATTTGAGATTTAAAGTCCAGTTTTCCTCAAGATGTTTTCCTTCACCTTATAATCAGTCATTGGTGTCCAAGACATACTTAGAAAGTACATGTAACTTAGTAAAAGTCCTAAATCAATACTCTATTTTTAAGTTCAGCTTAAGAAAACATACTTTATTAAACACTAGCTATGCCCCGCGGTTTCACCCGCGTAAGCTTCGAACCGAAAGAGCTCAGTTGATATAAAATAAGCGGCTGTTAAAATTATGGGAACAATATGTACGTCCGCGTTTGCTCCCGTTTTCGCAACATTTTTTAATGCTGCTCTTCTCCTATTGGCTATAGCGGGATGTTATATAGCCTATGTCCTTTCTCAGGCTCTAGACTATCTGTGTACCAAATTTCATTATAATCGGTTCAGTAGTTTTGGCGTGAAAGCCGGATAGACAGACAGACAGACAGAGATACTTTCGCATTTATAATATTAGTTTGGATTAAGGTTCATATTTCATTAGCTTTCCGCAAATGCTTGTCCTGTCTCCGTTTCTTTTGCTTAGGGCGGAAGTGTTTGTGTTATTACTAACTTTGACTCTGTACTTTGTTGCTATTTTGTAGACATTAAAAAATATCAGAAACGGTAGCTTTTAAACCCAAATTGTCCATGTTATCGCTACAATATACCTACAAGTATTAAACATAACTGGAAAACTATGGTGTCTCTACACCTCTAGAAATCGAAGACAAACAACAAAAAGGTGTATAAAGTGCAAAGTGG